>OMKZ01050543.1:0-22827 GCA_900302535.1 Neoniphon sammara | reverse complement strand
CCCCCCTTGCCTTCCCGAACCTGCTCCTGCGCTGCCAAAAAAACATCCATGTGAACAAATGATTTAATCTTGACCTCAGCAGGTCACCACTAAAATGTTGTCTCCTTGAAGCAAGTGAAAACAATCCAACATGGTGAGAACATTTCCGTTGTTTCAGCAATTTGCTCAGATCAAGCAGCAGCATGTTCAAATGGGACCGCTCACTTCTTTTCAAATCATGTCTCAGTTCAGCAACATTATAGAAAAAAAAGTGACACTACATTGCAAACAACTGATCTTTTTCTCAAACCACTGGTAGATTTTTGTTGATGAGAAGATTTTAAGTTCCTATGGCAAAATAGATGAGACAATCTTCCTTAAAAATGTGCAGAATAGCAGCTTTGGTGGACTAGTCTTACAGCTGAAGCAGTTTGCACTTATAACTGGTGATAACGGATCTATTAGCCTGCTCTTTTCAAGGGCATGTTTGCACCACATCTTGATTTCCATACATTTCTTAGTGAATAAGACAAAAGCCCTATGCTCTCAACTCAAGTAAGTGAGGTGTACAAAATGCACAGACTGCCCTGGCAACACAATCGTATTAAATCTGGACTTCAGTTTTTACAAATGCATGCGTTGTAAGTCTTTAAATATTACTCCCCAGCTTCTGTCAGATTTGGTGCAGGACAGAGCCAAAGCAACCTATTTGACCAGCTTAGACATGCCGCTACCACGTGGCAGAGACCACGTTTCAAAGATAGGACATAGACAGGCAGAATTCTTTAATGAAGAAGCTCTGCGATGCTGCATTCTTTTACCGCTATAAGTGGTACCACATGTGAGCCTGCCCTGAGGTTTATAGAGATCCCTAAATCTCACAGGGAAGAGATGACAGCGTAACAACCCCCCCACCCCCACCCCCCCTCCATTGACACAGGATCTGAGAGTCGAGCCTGAAAGGTGATGGGAGATGAGCTCAGCATCAGTAAGTGCATCCCATGAGAGCCAGAGAGAACACGGCCACAATGAATGACATTTACAATTTAGATTAGTTTCACTCATTTGACAAACAGCAACAGGTGGCTCAGTTCAACATCAACCCAAACAAGCATGAGATTTTTCTCAGTATGATGTAAAAGCACAGTAAACAGTCATGTGAAACTAGAGTTGGAGACTGTTTTGTGCTGATATTAGAAAGATGCTTTCACAAAACAATGCTGAGAGCTGCTTTGGACATGAGCTCTTAATACAGTGTTGGGGCAGGTTGTCATGTCAACATCTATTTAATGTTAAAGGCCAAGACTATTATCCAGACCAGCTTATAATGAGAGTGCAGGAAAGGAGGTGTTTCAGAGGACTTGTGGTTTTTGCAAATCTAACCTGCAAATTTAACCAGGATCAAACCTATGACCTTCCAGTTACAAGACAGTCTCTCTAACTAGCTCAGTGAATGAATGCCTGCTAGAGAGATGGATTTTGACAGATGTAATGGAGAAATGCATAGAGGCATTACTGGAATGAGGTCTTCCAAATTGCCATCACCACCTGAACATTTAAAGGAATACTCCAACATTTTGGGCAAAATGCCCTTTTTCCGACTTACTCAAACTGAGACAAGATGTTCAGTATCTTTTTCACCTCTGCAGCACGTCCACTGGTTCAGTTCTGATGGGTAGCATTTTGTGTTAGCTTAGCATAAAGACTTGAGGTCTACAGGAGTCATTAGCTATCAACCTTACAAAAACTCAAAAGCTGTCCCACAGTGTATCGTGTGTAGTTTAAATACACGTCTTGGAAAAAAAGTTTTATAAAATGAACCATTTTAGGCTAATGACTCCTGTAGACTTCAAGTCTTTATACTAAGCTAATACGAAATACTATCCATAGGAACCAAACCAGTGGATCTACAGAGGTGAAAATGGTATCGAACATCTTGTCTCAATCTGGGTAAGTTGGAAAAAGGGTATTTTGCCCAAAACATTGAAGTATTCTTTTAAATCTGCAGTAAATTTGCATAGCCATAACTGAATTCTTCTGGGAATAATGACAATGTATTCCAGTGAATGCTTATCTCGTATGGGTGCCACTCAGAATGTCTGGTCAGGCAGCCATGCATTACTTCCTGCCAAACCTCTCTCATCTTACATGGTGCATGCAGGCATCCAAACCCAGCTGGCGACTGGGGAGTCTCTGTGTGTTGTGTTTGTCTCAGCAGTTTTCATCTGAGTGTGACAACTAACATTCAAAAGAGGGGAAGTATGTGGTTATTTTCTGAGATCGCTCTCCTTCCCTTTCTTTTCTTTCCCCTATTAAAAAATGGATTTATTATTCATAGAAGTCCACAAGGGGTTAGTCTTATGGAACAGATGACTGGAACCACTCAAGACTTGCTGCTCAGGGAAAGACAGGCCAGCTTAGCATATATTTTCATAAGCTGCTACATTTCATGGGGTTGGATAAATATGATGTCCAATCCTGGTCATTGATCACTAGGCCATCAGTGTTAAATTCTCTGGCTGGATGTTCAGCCTTCAGTCTGCTTGTTGAGAGGTGCACCAGGGAAGAAGTATTTCATTTTTTCATACTGGAGGTATTTCACTCAGAGAGTGAAGTGCATGTAAAGACTCCATCAATGAAGTGCTTGTTAGTAGCATTTAGCACACAAAACACAAGAGTATATTCTAGCACATACTTTGCTAGAATATACTCTTTTCACCCCACTTTCCAGGGTGAAAAGAGAATGACAAAATTTTATTAAGCTACTTGATATTAGAAGTAAAACTATGGGTGCAAAAGGCAGCAAATCTAAAATATATTTGGAGTAAAAGCTGTTGAGGTCATTTTTTTGTCCATAGTTGCATATGGTCTTTCCCATGCAATGCAAAAAAGAACAAGAGGACAGAAATTGAACTAGATTCTCTTCATTTAAAAACCAACAATCAAGTCCAAGTAAGTAAAGTGTGAATTGACATGATTCATAATTGCAGTTGACCGTTTTCCAATGTGATATTTGTTGATAGCCATTTGTATTCTGTAAAGGATGCAATTTAAAATGTAGTACAGTGCTTCAGTCAGACAGGATTTCGGCTTATGGCCCAATGCCCGGACCAGCTGGGAAAATGAGGGTGGGAAAAGTAAATGAGGAAAACTCTCCTCTCCCACAGCACTTACTGTTGTAGTACCCTTGTGCAAGAAAAAATGTTTAGAAAGCACCTAGTAACCTACTCAGCTAGAATAACAGACAAACTGCAATCCATTACTGCTGCCACTGGATCTTGCACAGCACTACCAAAGCCATCTGAAACACCTTTACATCTGAAGAGAAAGCATTTGGTTGCTTGTGTTCTGGAAATGTGACATTTGACCCTCCTTCTTCCAGATCTTTGGGGAGACCGAGCCTGTTCGGATGACGTCAGAGGGCTCGGACTGTCGCTGTAAGTGCATCATGCGACCTCTTAGCAAGGACGCCTGCCTACGGCTGCGGAGCGGTAGTGTTCGTGTGGAGGATTTTTACACGGTGGAGACAGTCAGCTCCGGATCCGACTGCAAGTGCTCGTGCACGGCCCCCCCATCCTCCCTCAACCCCTGTGAGAATGAGTGGAAGATGGAGAAGCTGAAAAAACAGGCCCCTGAGTTGCTAAAGGTTAGGAGCGGAGGTTTAAGTAATAGCCAATTCTCAATAGCTTTTATACTTGCTGCTTTAGATGTCCATTGTCTGGTAGGTCTTTCCTGGAAAAAAACATCCACTGGTACACAGGAAGAAATCTTTTTTTTTTTTAAGTAAATAATAGAAAGTCTTAAGTTTTGATCCCCGTCGGAAACAGGCAAAAGGACAAATTCAAAATGAAATGCTAAATAATAATAATAATATAATATAATAATAATAAATTCATAAAATGGAAAAACTTGATAGTCTGAGTATTTAAAGATTCAGAGTACTTTCATGCCAGAATCAAGGTTGAGACAGGCAAGAGAAGGAAAAATTCTTCCAGTTTGAAGGTATGAAAGCTCACTGCTCAGCTCCCTACATGTGATCTAACATCTTTTGAGAACATGTGAGCGCTTTTCTGCACGTCAAAAACACACATCCATTTTTCACCAGCAAAAGAAGCACACCATGTACCATATGAAAAACAGGGAACAGATCCAGATGTGTGATCCGACTCATTCCAGATTTAAATATAGATTTACCCAATAAATCCCTAAAGAAAAAGATTCAATTACAAAGGGAAAGGCCCAGAGTACATGTGACGGACTCGACAGTCCAGTAATCAGGTGTTTTAGCCCTAATTGAAAGCACACTGCTCCCTATTGAGCAGAGCATAGACGTCAATAGTGCTAATCAGAAGAAGTGTTTTGGGAGGGCATTTGAGCGATTACTGGTTCCTCTGCAGATGAGAAGAAGCACATAAAGTTGTCAGTTTTGCAGTATGGAGAAGGTGAATAATGCTAGTGTTTCTGTTTTTACCATGAATGACCAGCTCCAATCTATGGTCGATCTCCTCGAGGGAACCCTATACAGCATGGATCTATTGAAAGTCCACTCTTACATCAACAAGGTGGTTTCCCAGATGAACACCCTCGAAGAGGTAAGCAAAAAACGCCATTAGTCCAACTCATGTACTTCCCCATATACAAACAGTGCAAGGTAATGTTCTGGAAATTTACACTGTAAGACTTTGGATTTGAGCATAAGCCAAATGAGTGAAATGTATAAGTGTAAACATAAGAAATTCTGTATGATTACCTCTGTGGCTTATCAGGGAGGCTCCTGAAACTGTCATTTTCTTGCATTTTTTTGCATGGTTACAGGAATACTCCGTTTCTGGCAAAATACCCTTTACCGACTTACTCAGACTGAGATAAGATGTTTGATACCATTTTCACCTCTGTACATCCACTCGTTTGGTTCCTATGGGTAGCATTTTGTGTTAGCTTAGCATAAAGACTTGAAATCTATAGGAGTCCTTAGCCTAGCTCTGTCAAAGTGACAAAATAAAGCTTACAGCAACTCCGAGGTTGTCTTATTTACAGAATGTATCGTGTATTGAAATACACGTCTTGGAAATGTTTTGGAGAAGTTAGGTGGTTAGAACTATAACCGCTCTATATGGGTTCAGTGGTAATAGTTCCTACCATCTAACTTCTCCTACAATGACTCCCACAATGAAAAAAAATTCCAAGACGTATATTTCAAATACACATGATACATTGTGTAAATAAGACAGCTTCAGAGTTGCTTCAAGGTTTATTTTTCACTTTTGATGGGGCTAGGTTAACAACTCCTGCAAACTTCAAGACTTTATGCTAAGCTAACATGAAATGCTACCCATAGGAACTGAACCAGTGGAGGTACAGAGGTGAAAATGGTATCAAACATCTTGTCTCAGTCTGGGTAAGTTAGAAAAAGGGCATTTTGTCTCAAACATTGGATTATTCCTTTAAATATGCAAAGAGTTGTCTTAAACCAGGCTGCTATTCACATTAGTAAAGGAGACAAGTCACAGGGGAGAGATTTATGTGACTTGCCACACCCGTTTTATGTCACTGAACTGACTTTATTCTGACAATAATGATGTCATTTTACAGACAATCAAGACAAACCTTACACGAGAGAATGAGTTTGTTCGGGACAGCATGGTGAGCCTGACCAACCAGTTTAAGAGGTATGAAAACTACTCCAACATTATGATGAGCATCAAGAAGGAGATCTCCAGCCTGGGCCTGCAGTTGCTGCAGAAGGACTCCACTGAAAGCAAAGCACAGGTTGGAATACACTATCAGATGAAACCTAAAAAACTGGTCAATATACTCATATTTGTGATGTTTCCAAATTACACAGTAGCAGTAGTGGTATCTTTAAATTACATTTAGATTACATGTTTATAGTCAGATTGCTTTTTGATTATATTTAGACTAGATTTCTGTGATAGGATTACTTGCAAATTACATTGACAAATACATTCAGTTACATCTCTCTCTGTGATAAGATAACTTGTAGAGTGCACTCTGAATACATTTCTGTGTTTTGTCTCTCAACAGTCAAAATTACCTTTGAACATTGAATGCATTTAGAAGGAAAACACTTACGCATGTGTACTTTCCCAGGTCCACTCAACACGTAAAGCAAATTTGCAAGCCAATATCTGCAAGGCCACTAACACAACCCAAATGTCCATGTTCACAGGACACTAATGATGAGAAAAACAAGGATGCTGTAAAAATAGCCAACAAAAAGACCCCTGCACCCAAACAGCCTTCCAAAACACCCAAAGAAAAGGCCGTAAAGCCCAAGAAAGAGATCATCAAGTCTGGAAAGCCGGTGAAGCCGGTCCCTACAGCCAAAGCCAAGGTGGTTGGCCATCAACCCAGCGTGGTGAGAGGCATCACCTACTACAAAGCCACCAAGGCTAATGAGGATGAGCACAGCAGAGGTGAGACTCTGGCAAGCTCGATAGAGGAGCGAGCCTGCATATTCTCCCAGCATAGTATTGTGTCCATGGGGAGCCATCCTCTCCCTGCTAAAGAAAACACCGTGCTCTCTCACTTTAGCTGAGTTCGCACTCCTATCTGTGTGAGATCATCTGTGTGCTGTCCCAATAAATTTAAACTCCGCTGTGGTTGTTGTGAGTGAAAACGATCCAAATGAGTTCTTAGACAATGTGATCTGACCCCCCGTGACATCTTGCTGGATCAACATCAACCAGTGGCTGAGACTTTGGATGTCTTAGAAATGGAATCAAGCTCTTTATTAGATGGATTTCATTCTAATAGAGCGAGTCGTAAAGATATCCTGTGAATGTTTTCTCACCCAAGCATGGGATAAGATGGTAACTGTGTTGCAAACTTTACACTAAAGTGAGAGGCAATAAAAGAGGGAATCCATCGCTGTGTGGCACACCAGATCCTCTCAATACAAGATTTATTCCGGTGTTGTTTTAAACAAAGCTGGTCTAGTCAGTGCAGGATTGGATTGCTGGTGCGCATTCAACAGGCAGGAAATCCAAATCTTTTATTGACAAAATACATGGAGCTGATGGAATGCTGTCTCAATGGAGCGCTGCCACGTCCATGACATGCCTCAGCTTCACTCCTCACAACAATGTGTGGGGACCCTCACCGATGCAGAGAAAACATTTCCTGACTCCTTCCAATCCTGTTTAAGTCTAGTTGAGTGAATAGGTATGCTGCGTTTGCACAGGGCACACGCACATCACACTGTCAAACCGTGTGTTCTGCCGTCTTGCTGAACCTCAGCCAGCTCAGCCAGCCTTGTCAAATCAGTGAAACCATGTAGCTGCATTTCCATAATCTACCGCAAAGGGCAGGATGTGCTTATTTTATCCAGGGAAGGTTGACCGAGGTTGCTGAGTTTTTTGTTTTGTTTTGTTTTTTTTGTTTGTTTGTTTTTTTCCTTTCCAGCGACTCCCTGCTTCTTATGCAGTTACACTTGCACACATTCATGCTGGCAGCTCCTTTTACTGGTGGCCACTGAGCAGCTCCACAGGAGAAGTTGAAGGTTCAGTGCCTAGCTCAAGGGAACCTTGACAGTAGCCTTTTCCCAGGCCAGAGATTCGAACGGCTAATTCTTTGGCTGCCATTTTCACAACCTATTGTTCACCAACCTCTATTGTGTAAGACAAATGCTTTTGAAGCTTTGGCCTATGGAGATCTTTATGTAGGTCTTTAAAAATATTAACGTCTTAGAAAAAATCTAAGGACTTGTAATGTATTAAAATGTCTTAGATCCAGTTATTAGAGACAAGATCTTCGACACCATTTTACATATGTCCACTGGTTCGGTTCCTATGGGTAGCATTTCATGTTAGCTTAGCATAAACACTTGAAGTCTACCGGAGTTATTAGCCTAGCTCCATCAAAGTGAAAAAATAAACCTTACAGCAACTCTGAAGCTGTCTTATTTACACAATGTATCATTTGTGTATTTGAAATACATGTCTTGGAATTAAAAAAAAAGAAACATGAGGGTCATTTTAGGAGAGGTTAGATGGTAAGAACTATAGATGGTAGGAACTATAGTTCCTATATAACCACTGAACATATGTGTTCATCAGTTATAGTACCTACCATCTATCATCTCCTAAAACAACTAAAACTTTTTTTTTAATTCCAAGATGTGCATTTCATTATCATGTAATACATGGTGCATTGTGTAAATAAACAGCTTCAGAGATGTTTTAAGGTTGATGTTTTTCACTGTGATGAGCTAGGCTAATGACTCCTGTAGACATCAAGTCTTTATGCTATGCTAACACAATATGCTAACCATAGGAACCGAACTAGTGGACGTGCAGAGGTGAAAATGGTATCGAACATCTTGTATTAGTCCGGGTAAATCGGAAAAAGGGTATTTTGCCCTAAACGTTGGAATACTCCTTTAATGGCTTTTCATGTTCAGTGAGAAATATTCTGGTTTTGACAGTTTTGTTTCTTTGGTTTGATTTTTAAATTGGGCGGAAATGCATTTCCAGGTAGCATTTTAAAGATCTTAAAAAATCTTAAAGTTGGCTTTCTGAAATGTGCAGACACCCTGCGCCTGCTGACCATGATCAGACCCTCATCCAGTGTTTCTCCTACTTTAACCCTCCTCAGATCCATGTGGACAGGTTGCTGCTTCCCAGCCTGCAGCCTGAGCCTCAGAGTACGCGTGTCAGGCAGATGCACTGCTTATGTAGTGCTGCTGTCTAATCTCCCCACATCTGTCTGGCAGTGCAGGAAGTCAGAGTATGAGGACCAGAGAGAGAGCAGCCTCCCCTCCTCTGCTGAAACTGTCATCCATTCTTTCTTCACAGGCAGGGAATAGGACCAGGAGGGGCTTTATCCAAGTCAGTGCAATCAGCTGTATAGGCTACACCTCTGTCTTACTCTAGATCACATGGGGAGTGTAGATCAATAGATTCAATTTGTAGTCTTTGTAGCTGTCTTGAAAAGACTACAAAGATAAGACTTTCCACTGGAAGCCAAACTAATGAAAACGTTTTAGGTTGGTTACCAGCTCATAAAAGCAGAGCAAGGCAGGTTTCATTGCAGGTTTTGCAAACAAACAACCCTAAAGCTGTTGAGGACAAATCATATCGAAAGTTGGTGACATTTACTAGCCAAGATCCAATTTTTATTTAAAAAGGGAAATATACAGCAATTCAGTGTCATTCTACCGCTGGAGACAAGAGGGCAGATTGGGTTACAGAGGATGGGACAGAAAGAAATAGGGAAGAGAGAGAGGAAGTTGGCATACTCTGTGTGCTGCATTGCTAATGCATTGCCTTTGATGTGGACTTCTGGAACATTGCAGCCGGTAATATGTCTCCCACTGATAATGAGCCACATATGTGTAACACTTTACACATACACAGACAGACAGTTTACGTAAGGTTTATCAACTGTCTTGAGTCTAAAAATAATGCTAAAATAAATGTGATTCGCTAATGTTCTGTGTAGGGAAATTTTGTTTCCTCTTGCCTCCCTCCACAGGCAGGTCAGAGGTCAGGGTCTGGAGCTGGCAGGGGTACAGTGTCTTGCTTAAGGACATTTCAGCATGGTGGGAGTTTGGACCCACTTCCTCCTGTTGAAAGACAATCTCCTGACTCACTAAACCACTATGCTGTCCAAATTAGCACTCAATGAACAAGCATGAGAAGCGTAGGCAGTTTGTCAACCCTTTAACAAGCTGAACGTACTTCTTCCTTTTACAGAAATAGCACCGCTCAGCCTTGGGACCTTGTTTGCTTCATTTCAAATGAAAACTAGCTCTGAAGAGGTTTAGATTTCAACTTGTTTCATCTCCTGACTCCCCACTTTCCTCCCTTCCCCTTCAGATCACTCTGCCAAAGCTTACACTGTCCACCATGTCAAGGAAAGCCACTCCGAGGATGGAGGAGCCGAAATGGTACTGGAGACCATGGAAGCCTCCGTGGTTGAACCCACCACCGCCGCTGCAGTTCGACCAACTGTCACCACCACCACAACAACCACCACCACTGCACCCACTACAGTCACCACCACTACCAGTACAGCAGCACCCGAGAGACCAGCTCCTACCATTGTGCTAGTGCTGGACAACTCTGACAACAACAGCCGACCACTTCTCCACAGAGCAGGTACCAGCAAATAACTGCGGTACACTCATGTGAATGAGCTCACAACTCTGTTACAGGTTGTAACTGCAGTGACACATGCCAATTTAGCTCCAGATAAATGTGCAGTTTCACACCACCAAGATCTGTCCGACTGTGAAATGGATTTCCCTGGATGCAAGTGTTGAGTGTTCGGTGTGTGCTTGTTCCTGACAGGGAAGATCCTCGATTGTGAAGGGACTCTATCATCCATTGAGCAGCCAGAGAAGCAGCATAGCTATGGACGTAATGAAGGAGCCTGGATGAAGGATCCTCTGGCTAAAGACTCCAAGATCTACGTCACCAACTATTATTACGGCAACAACCTGGTGGAATTCCGCAACTTGGACAACTTCAAACAAGGTGTGTATCAGTTAGGGTCCAACCAATTTCGACTTTTGAAGGCTGATTGATATGTTTATACTTTGGGTTGAAACTGCCAGTATCTGATATTTTTTGCTAATGTTATGCATATGTAAATTTAACCATTCACCTTCATGTCAATCATTCCAAACAAGAGAGCCCTTGAGCTGTCTAATGTCCCACTAGTTTTCATTAGTAATATGTAATTTTATGTAGCAAGTTGCTCCAAAACCTAATCGGATAATTTACCGTATAGTGAGTATTTGAAGTTTCTATCATGTATTGGTCACAACAAACACCACCATGACAACATCTTGTCCCACATACATGGATCATCATGGAGGGACATAACTGCAAGAAATAATGAGTGTTTCTACTCTTGTCAAGGTGGAAAGATCTGCAAAAGGGCATTTTGACTGTCATTGGACACTAAAAGTCTCTACTGAAACCCAGGATAATTCAGTTGTTTTAGGGCCTTTAGGTGGGGTGAGGCAAGTTTCAATGCAGTTTCTACCAAATGCCACCTCTGAAGATGTTGAGGAAAATTATATCATCTCCCCCATCATATTGGAGGTTGATGACATTGTATTGCCAATATTCAGTTTTAATGAAAAGGCCGATATCGGCCCTATGCATCTGTCTACCCTTTGTATTAATCCATTTTAATGTATAGTTTTGTTTTCTGTGCTAGTATTGTTGACACTGATTCATGTTGATTACCTAATGAGCTCCGTGAGACTGATGAGATCTCTGGAATGCAGGTCTTGGTTGTTACATGGCTCCAGTGGGTGGGAAAATCAACTCCTTCTACATCTAGCTCAACTGAAGAATTGGATTACACTCTGTAAGAGAGTTAAGATGATCTCCCCTCACAGGATTCGTCTTGTTGATCTAGATGTGTTTGGACAATGGGCTTTCTAAATGCACTTACATGTGAGGTATCCTGCGGTGCGGTGAGCTCACAGCCATGCGCGGATGACTAGGTATCTTGTTGAGTGGCTGTGATGCCTGCTGCGGCTGACATGTGCTCTGGCCTTTCCTTTGAACTGGGCACAGCAGAGAGGGATTAAGAGTGTGGGCTGGCCTTAGGGGAAGGGGGAGCGAGGGGGAGACTCTACTGCAAGTTGTTTTTGTCCTTCACTGGCCTTTCTATCATTACCTAAATCATACTTCCTGAGATTCAAAGCCTAGCATAGTAGATAGGATGTGACTGGAAAGTTACACTTACTGTGTGTTAATGTGTTTGTTCAGCACTGAACTCCTAACCAAACTTGTCACTATAATGTGAAGCCATTGTGTACACAGTCTGGCACTGTCAAAACACTGCCATTGGCTATAGGGATGGCATTATGTAAGCATAGTATAGACGAAGCAGGATGTATGCAAGTCATAATAAGTAATGGATAATGTATAGTAAGCCAATCATTATCGCAAAATAAGCCACTACAGAGGAGGGATCTTGATCATCCCGAAGGGTAATATTTTGCAGTAATAACTGCTCTCTATATATTAATCCACATATAACATGGCTACTTACCAAACACATTAATCATTTGGTAGAAAATACTGATCTAAAATGATCTTATTACATGCTAAATTTACTTACATGCTTTCACCAAAAACTAGATAAGCAGGACTGTCCACAGTAACCAAGGAGTCTTCCTATGGACATATGGTGTCATAGGTAATTTGATTAGAAATAAACAAAATTGCTGACTCCTTGACAGTGGTCTGCTATGTGAAGAAAAAGAACGCATTCACTGGCTGACTAAAATCCAATATTCTACCAAGCTAAGTCATGTACAGATAAAGATAAGCCAACAATCTTGTTTATTCTAGGTCGCTGGAGCAACCTCTTCAAACTGCCCTACAACTGGATAGGCACAGGTCACGTCGTTTACAACGGAGCTTTTTACTACAACAGAGCTTTCACCAAAAACATCATCAAGTATGACTTAAGGATGCGCTACGTGGCAGCCTGGACGTTGCTTCACGATGTGGTCTACGAGGACACCACACCCTGGAAATGGAGGGGCCACTCAGACATCGACTTTGCAGTAGACGAGAGCGGTCTGTGGGTGATCTACCCCGCCATGGACTATGACTACTACCAGCAAGAGGTGATCGTCATCAGCAAGCTGGACCCTGGAGACCTGTCCATGAAGAAGGAGACAACCTGGAGGACGGGGCTCAAGAGGAACTCCTATGGGAACTGCTTCATTATCTGTGGTGTGTTGTACGCAGTGGATGTGTACAACCAGAAGGAAGGTGAGGTGAACTATGCATATGACACCCACACCAACACTGAAGCAATCCCACGTCTGCCATTCACCAATGAGTACGCCTTCACCACCCAGATCGACTACAACCCCAAGGAGAAGGTATTGTATGCGTGGGACAATGGCCACCAGCTTACATACCGTGTAAACTTTGTCGACCAGTGAGCGCAGCCAGTTTGTGCTCCGGATAAGCTTACAGTAGGCCAACCAGTAAGGCACCTTAGTAGAAAGGAAATGCTCAGTATTTGACAGCCCAGCAGCAGCCATATTGGACTCCACAGGACAAATGATGAACCTACACCAGCCTTCCAATACCAATGCATGCTAATTGAGCACCTGACCTCACAGCATACCAAACATATGCTTCTCAAACACAGTGTGTTGGGATGTGACTGTGCTATATGTTAATGGAATGGACAGAGTACAACAAATGAAGAGGTCATCTCCACTTTCATTGTTCTCTGCTCATATTTTGAAGATCAGGGATTTAGTTACGCAAACATTTCACAGAGGCAAGGGTACTCTGGATGTAGAAATACTCTGTTCTCTTGGTTTAGTAAAAACCTCAATTAGCCATGTGACATAATCACAGTTGGCTGTTTGGCAAACTTAGATGGCAAAGAAGGAACTCTAGTCAGAATCTAACGTTGAAACCATCTGTTGGAACAGACGAAGTATGGCTAGCTAGGCTAACTGGCTAACCTACATAACTTAGTATGGCTAGATTTCATTTTTCAATTAGTAGCTGGAGGTATAGTATTAGCTAATTCCTCTTTTATCTCTTTCCTTTCTCAGTAGGTTTCAGTGTAACATTACTGGTTGCCAGATCAACTATGGTACTTGGGCTCTGACATTCAAGGTTTTACTCAACCAATGAGATTATCTCTGCTTCCAGAGCAGTCCTACCTCAAAGAAATGTTTGTAGAGCTAAAATTCTAATCTGCTATTAATTCACTGGTCCAGCAACTCCATCCTATCACCAAGCACTTTGATCATGATTCTGCAATGTTTATTATTCCGGCCTCAAGATGCTGCCTGTCTTTTTACCATTGATGTTTCGAGGGATGTGTTGAATAAAATATAGACTCAAAAAAAAAAAAATGTGTATACAAGTTTCTAAACTCAAGATATTTTTATATTCATGTCAGTTTAATTGAAAGGTCATACCATACAACTTTTTCTAATTTTCATGAATCTTGTTTAAATTTATGTTGTTTGAGAGTATACAATTTTCTTTTTTGTTATTGTTCATAACATTTGCATAACCACTACATTTGTCATAGTTATTGAGTATTTGTAATTTTTACCCCACTGGAAAGTAACAACAATGATCAGTAATGCTAATGTGTGTACTGCACCATTAGCCGTGCCGTTGTCAAAAACAAAAACCATAAACCATGAATGTCTTTATTTCTGGAAACTCAGAAATGACTGACTGTACAGTGTGTAGCACATATCGGCAGTGATAAGCTTTAATAGAGACATAGCAAATCTGTACAGTGTTTTACAGTGGTGTTTTGTTCCTGTATATTATTCTTTATTTTGACGCAACCACTCTGTTTTTTTGGTTTGTTTTTTGGGTTTGTTTTTGTTTGCCTGTTCTGGACATATCTTGAGTGTTTTATGTTTATTCAAAAAGGGCATGCAGATTGCAATATAGTAATTTGTTCATTTGCAAAGTTGTCTTTTTACATGAATAATAGTAATGTCAGGAAATATAACACAGTGCACATGAAACCAGCTGTGCTTGTGTCTGTGCTATGAAATAAAACTTCCAATGTACAAGTCTGTTGTGAGCATTCTAAATGCATGAGAACTGACATAGTGAATACCACTGGGATAGCAGGACCTGCCTTGCCCAGTGTGGAGGGGATGATGACCAGTGACTCAGTTCTTCTGATTTCTGAACAGAGCTCTCATGAGCTGTATTTAGTTCTCGGCCAAAGGTCACCATGCTCTACTTGATCTCAATCCCAAAATGCAAAAAAAGAGCAGTTCTGGGTCATGGTAATAAGGGCATGGCAGCTTGATTTCTTGGCTGCGGATGTGAACATCTTAAACTTCAGCTCCGAGTCATGCATTTCTGGAGGGAGACATTAAAGCGAACCATGAGCTGAATAGTGGGTGTGGTCCACGCATGTGGTCCTCATTTAAGAAAATCAACTCGCCAACTCTATTTTAAGTCCATCTTTACACATGGTTTTGTATGGTACATCAGTAACGCCTAGCTAATGAACTGCATTAACAGGAGACATGAGGTTTGACGGGCTAATGGTATGTCCAGTCATGAACTCTGTCACAAATGTTGACACGTTGTTGTTGTGGAACAATGATGTCCACGCTAGCCGTGGTGATGAACGCTGACAATTCGCATGACCTGTGGCCCCGGTGCCTCATGGGGAGCACAAAGGCTCTAATCAGGACTCAACTTCATCCTGTTCACATCATCAGGGCCTCCTGTTCATCAGGACCCCACACCCATAAAGCACCACCATGTCCTCCAACCCGTTCTCATTCCCAAGGCGTCATATGTTGATGTTTTTGCAAGTCCCTGGTAGTCAGAATACTGACGCCTAAGGTACCCCTCCACATCAGAGCACTGACACTCTGGGTCTTCATTGACTCCCATGTTAAGCCTTTTGCGACAGTACTGGACGCTGTAGGATCCTACAAGTTATGTTCTTATGCAGCTAATTTTACATTACCAACTACCGTTGTTGCAAACATAATTTCATGTATTGGGCCTCCAAAGGGCGCTCTGAAACTAAGCCTGGGTGGAGGCTGTGTCCATGAAATGAAATGGGTACCTTAGGCGTCAGTGTTCTGACTACCAGGGACTTGCAAAAACGTGGGTTGTGTCCTCAACGTGCTGGGATGTGAAGCCTTTGTTCCCATGTCACATGCCACTTTGAAGCCAGTAACTGCACTAGTGAGCCATATGATTCATGTACAGGAAGCAATTGGGTTAATGTTGGATGAGGCTCTCCTCAAAGACCCCCTCAAAGGCCTCTCCCTATTCTGAGGTCATTTTTTCCCACAATGGGGACCTTCCTTTGTATGATCTACCTACATTTCCATATGCGCACTCAGCACTAAACCTATGCATCGGTACCTCTGCGTATTAGTCTCATTTTGAACATAAATAAAAGCATGTAGGTCCAGCCAAGAAACTCCCTGAACTGCTCTGAGGGGTAAAACACAAGACAAGAAAACGACAAAATGACTGATGTGGCATGGATTTGTGATTCATTACCTTGATTCATTGGTCTTTCTGGCACGCATGCTTTTTACTGATTGAAAACAATTCTCAAGATTTTCAAAAAATGTGACAAGCAAAATAATTGACTGTATTTTGACCAGTGTTTAGGGCAACAAGTTACAAATGTCATACCCCTCCAGTTTCTGTAATCACATTACACTTACTGATGTAACAAATAAGTTGTTACTTTCATTAAAGTCTGTATAGACTCATCAAATTCCTCATTATTGTAATATCTATCAAAAGACTCGCCTTGACTTATCCTGATAAGTGATGTCATAAATATTGGAATTACCAATAGAGCACACACAAATAAGCCAACAGAGGGAAATACAACTCAGAAAGTCAGATTTTGGGCAAAATACCCTTTTCCGACTTACCCAGACTGAGACAAGCTGTTCGATACCATTTTCACCTCTGTACGTTTACTGGTTCAGTTCCGATGGGTAGCATTTTGTGTTGTCTTAGCATAAAGAGTTGAAGTCTACAGGAGTCATGAGCCTAGCTCCGTTAAAGTAAAAAAAAGAAGAAGAAGAAAAAAAAGCTTACACCAACTCCAAAGCTGGCTTATTTACACTATGTATTGTGTGTATTTGAAATACATGTCTTGGAATTTCTTTTAAAAAACAAGGGTTGTTTTGGGAGAAGTTAGATAGTAGGAACTAGATAGTAGGAACTATAACTGCTGAACATATGTGTTCATCAGTTATAGTTCCTACCATCAAACTGTAACACACATGATATATTGTGTAAATAAGACAGCTTTGGAGTTGCTGTAAGGATTTTTTTTTCCACTTTGACTGAGTTAGGCTAATGACTCCTGTAGACTTCAAGTCTTTATGCTAAGCTAACACGAGTGTGCTGTAAGTACAGCACAATCATTTTAGGGTATAATACAAAGATGATATAACGACTAATTACATTTCTCAAGGAGTAATAAATCAATTCAATCTAACAAAAGTAACAAGTAATGTGTCATTTATCACTTTTTTCCAATTAGAACCCCAAAACTGACGATTTTATCACACAAATATTCTACTCAGTAGGAAGCTATAAATGCATTAAAGAGTCACACAATAACATGCTACAACTTTTGAACACAATTGAGCATGTATGGCTATAAGCTAAGCTTAAAACTCTTATCAGTAACATATTGCGAACACACTCTGGCAGTGTTGACTATGAGATGTGTGTTACAGAAACGGGACTCATGCAAGCAGATGTGCTGCACTGGACCAAATATGGAGCTTCAACATGACTTTAATTAAGACCCATTGAGCCATTTCCTGTGACAGTCACTTTAAGAGACAGATTGGGATGAACAGGATGTGGGAGCAGGGCAAGGACAGTGAACTTGCAGCACAGTCCTTTTCAAAGCTGCACGGAATCTTATGATTGGCTTTATGATTAACTTTCTGCCGAACCCCTAGGCTTTATGAGAACTAATGTGTAAAAAGTAGCCCAAGGGTCTAATACTAAATAACATTCCAATTGAATAGGCATGATGTGCTTTCCTCTGCGGCCACGTTTGGAAGCTGGCACACGCTCAGTAATGTCCCATGTTCGTTGTGGAGGGGGCTTTCCTGAGGTTTAGGCTAGTGGCTGAAGAGAGCACTAAAGAAAGCCATTGTACAAGACACAATGGAGGCCTTTGGAGATTAGGGAGGAGGAGTGGTCGTGTCAGGACCTCACATCAACATTTTGCAGCAAAGGAGCCAGACACACATGCCCTGAAACGCCTACCGACGCTGGCATGTGATGGCTGCGAAGCACTGCAGGGCATAAACAAATAAAAAGTAAAAAAAACAAAAAAACAAAAACATCATTTGCAAAGATGGAGCACTTTTCCAAACACAACCATACATCATCCTGATTTGACATTGAACTTTTCCCCCTGCTGCATCTTTATCTGACCATAATAGTGTCTTTCAGTGGATGATTCGGATAACAGGTAGGCTGGCAAATGAGCCGCCTATAAATATAAAATACCAAATGGAATCCAATAAGCCTTTCCAAACGCTAAACAGATCTCAGATATATTTTCAGCTCTTGGCATGCAGGAAAGCCCCATCTGCTCACTATGGTGACAGAGTATAAATCTGTCAACAAACAGGAACAAGAGACACTATCCTGCATCTGTGGTCTAGGATGAATGTGTGATAGTTCTTTACTTTATAAAGGAAGGTCTACACATACATGTGAGGGATGCTTTTTTAACTTTAGCTATCCAAGGAACACAGACCCTTCATATTAATACAGAATCAACTAGAGTCTCACTTCTCCCATGACATTTGTTTTCCACATTTGTTTTTGTGATATTCTCATGTTTCTTCTTATTTGTTGTATATTCCATACATCAAGTGATGTAAATAAAACAGTGTGTAAACTATGACCCACAGTTAGTTACCATGACAAGTCAAGTAATCAGCAGTATAAAAACACATACTGAATAAAAATAAACATACTGTTAATACATTCATTTATCTTTTTATTGCTTAACAGCCCCCATTCTCATATAACCTACATCAGTTTGACACTACTTACTATGATTTATTCTTGGAATTTCATATCACATAAATTGTCAGCCTGAAAAGGTGTTAAACTCTTTTATTACAACAATAAAAAGGTGAGTATACTGAGTTCATGTGGATTTACCCTCCTGTATATCCCTGCATATTTTTTGTATTGTTTTTTGGATATCACTTATTTCACACAGCAATATTTGTTGCTGCAATGACCCAGATTCCCCAGGGCGATCATTAAAGTTTCATGATATCTCACATTACGATCTAGGTCACTGCAAGTCTGCCGGTCTGCATGTCTTCATGCATGTTTCAGCTGCTGCGCCAAATGTCAACGCACACATTGTATTCATTGTAACTAAATCAGTCTGCGTTAGTGTAATTACATCATGTTTGTCTTCTAGGACTTCTCTATCCATTAAACCCGAAACCGCAGTGATGACTCTGTTACAAGACAGGCCCTGAGAGAGACAAAAACGTTGACTTAGCCAGAGAGAAATCCCCATGAAAAAATAAAGAAAAAAATTACAAATCACTTCCAGACTGCATTTGAACTTGCAGCACCCTCTATTTTTGAGAAATAAAAGAATAAATAAAACAAAGATCTCTATATATTTGTCTGGGCTCGGCATGAGAGGGGAGAGAACACCATGGTGTTACGGGATGGGAAACCTAGCAGTGGGTGATGTAGTGATGGGGGTGGTGATGGAGAGGGGGGTGGAGGGTATTGGGGTTGTTCTCCTGGTCCTGGGCCAAC
Source organism: Neoniphon sammara (assembly GCA_900302535.1). NCBI lineage: Eukaryota > Metazoa > Chordata > Actinopteri > Holocentriformes > Holocentridae > Neoniphon > Neoniphon sammara. The sequence goes on along the minus strand of OMKZ01050543.1, from coordinate 3,532 downwards.
AACAATGTACTGCAGGGTTCAGAGACACACCTCTCCTCCATCCAGCAGGCCTAATGCAATCCTCACAGCAACACAGTCCACCCCAACAGCTGCTCTTGGCTGGCACTGTGGAACTATGGCAGCAAAGCGACTTCGGCCTCAGTCAGGCCTGCCATCCGTCATGGTGCCCCGCCCAACGGCAGCTTCAATGAGGCCAAAAATCAACACCACTTTGCAGCTGTTGGCAGGGGAAGGAGTGTTGAGGGCTCACCTCATCAGAACAGGATTGATTTGTTCTAAATGTCAGGCAATTCTTCACAGGAGACATTATCAATAAGTGGACTCTATAGACCTGCTGGTTTGTTTTGTCAGCAAAGTCACAGTGAAATTTATGATGCAAGCAAGTCATACATTTAGAGCTTTGACTGAATTCAGGGTTGAATTTCAAGACCGACTCTAAACTTTATTAGCACTGCTGAAAAAATAATAATGCTAATAGCACTAATTAACACTTGCTACAAATGCTTCTACCACTACTGCTATTGCTATTATTACTATAACTATGACTATAACTACTATCCAACTGCTATTACTGGAAGTACTACTAATAATACTAATGCTCTAGTGTTACCTTTGATGAGAAGATGAATGGTGATACTTCACTTGAAGTGTATAGGCCTCGTCATTTGTCTCTGATTTGTTAGCATTTAGCAAGTGGATAAAAAAATTAATTGTCTATAGGATAAATTAATGAAGTTTTCCTATTTCCTTTTAACATAATTTATGACATTTGGATGTTTATTTGTATATAATAAAAGAAAAATTTCTTCACTTTTTACAACCTGAAGAGGATTGGTGTAGTTTTGCAAAATTGCTAACAGCTAAGTGGTTAGCCACCTATGTTGCCGTCATACACAAGTAGAGTGATTCTCCTCTTAATACTTTTTGTTGTCATCCTTGAACAAATACAACAGATTGGCCAAAAGAAATGGACATGGTAGCTAGCTAACAAAGTGTTTTTTATGGTTCAGCAGCAAGCTAGAATGATAAAGTCATACATTTATCAGGCAGATTTGGTCACAGAAGCTAGCAACATGTTTTAAATATGTTTTTTTAGCTTTTTGTTAGCAAAGGAATGATTCCAGTTTGAAAGCACTAGATTTCAATGGATCCAGTCCCATTTAAATGCCAAAATGCACTGATAAAACCATCCAAGTTTTAAACACCAGCTTAAATCATAGACTTTGACAGGGATCATTATGTGAAAACACAATGGATATTCCCCAGAGAGAAAATGCGTTGGATCTGGAATTCCATATTTGCGCAAAAGTTTGTTGTCAACGTTATGTCAGACTTCTAGGGCCTATTACAATTCATTACAAACGGATTAGAAGCCCTTTGTAAGCAGAAATAAGTGCAATAAAATCATATGATTTGTTGTAATGTCTTTCAATGTCTTATGATGCCTTATAAAGTCTCATGACTCCCTGTAATGCTTTATAATCACAAGGAAAGTGTTTCAGATGAGCTATTGTTTATTAACTTTGATGGTTTTAAGAAAGTGAATTTCACATCGTGCAGGATTTGATCTAGTAGTGATCAAAGTGTTTTGTTGTTTGTTCCACACAAGTCCCAGACATCCTTGACATTCAGCACAAAGCCAGTTACTCCTCTGGCCTTTAGGAATGCGGGCTGGGCGACAACTAACAGAGAATGTGACCATTGTGGTGACAGTCTGATCTCCCTTTTCCGCTAAGCGCTGCCACTGCATGCATCACAGACAGCTGTTGTTTGGAGGCTAAAGGCTATGACACATATTTCTCCTGCAGGAATCTGCTCACACAGGCTTTATTCATGTGACAGTACTGGAGGGGACCTCTGGAAATGATCTTGTCAAACATTAATGGAGATGACGAGACCTCTTGGATGATAAATGTGGTTTTCTCTGAAAGTGTTAGCACTCACTCCCTGGACATTAGCTGTTTACGTCCAATATAAGTTAACTGTTTCACTCGCTGCAACAGACATTTGTCCTTTGAACATGTCCCTACCTGCAGGACTGTACTACTTGAGTCCAGCCTGCAGATCACTTTTCTACATTTTGGACTTATCTTTGTTTTGAGTCTATTTTGACTCAGACTTGTTATCGCCCACTATTGGATCCTTAGTGCTGGATCTCCCCAGAACTACAAACCATTTAAGGAATTACATCTGTGCATAGTATGTCCTCAAACTTTATGCCCTGATGATTCAAAACCCAATGCACTTATTAGTTGGATGTTGAAGGGTTTAGTACAGAGCTTCAGCATAAAGATTTTGATCCTTTAAGGGATAGTAAACCCAGTTAAAAATGTAGATTTTCTTATTTAGTATTCTTCTTGAGTACTATCATTCTTCATCATCCACCAAGACTGAAGAGTTCCTAAAAGTAAGTAGCTGTAATAAAATGGAGTTTGGGGGGCTGCATTTTCTATTTTAAAGCATTCTAGCAGGGTTAGGTGGGTTTTAGTTCCTCTTGTAGGATAACCATATGGTCTCGACCCTGGTAAGACCAATCAACTGTCCAGCAGTGAAAATTTAACTCCCTTTGAACTTGGTCTTGGAATTCCACTAAGATCTTGACTACAGTCTTGCCTATGTGCTCTTTTGGACAAGAGTGTTAACTAAATGAATACGCATTCCCACATTTACGCAGGCGAGGGAAGCCTCAGCGTGTTCGCCTGTCTGCTATCAGAGAGGGACGAGCATGATGGGAATCATGTGTCCGCCAGGTCATGCCACAGCATGACCTGGATTTACCAACCACAGAGCTTAGTGGTAGATCATATAACATGTTATATAAGAAATCAAGTTTTGAAACTTGAATGACACATATCTGATATGGACACTGATAAGAATTTACTTCTTTTCATGCCTGCTTCATGTTGATGTGTCTAATGCTATGTTCAGACCAGCAGCTCAAATCAGATTTTTTCACATCTGAACAGCAAAAAAATACATCAAATCAAATTTAAATCATGTTCGTAGTTTGGTTTGAAATGTGATTGAAATGGCATCTCTGAAAATAGAACTCAGCCTGACCAATCAGAACGGTTGATATTGTACATTGCAACGCAAAAGCAGAGAAACCAACAGGGAGGAGAGCCAGCAAGACAAATGAAATGATGACAAATGATTTCATGCCTCCTCTCACTATCCCATTACTAGAAAATGTATCATTTTTTGACTTTATTGTTAAATAAGCTGAGTCAATTCTTTGTTGAGGAATTAATTGTTAGCGTAGCATGCCTTGTTAAGAATATTTTAACAGTAACATCAGTAGTCAGTTGCACTGAGCTGTTATTGGTGATTTAATTTTGCTAGCCACAATGCTTAAAGCAATACTCTTGGTTCAGTTCCATTTTGTGTTAGCTTAGCATAAAGACTTGAAGTCTATAGAGGTAATTAACCTAGCTCTGTCAAAGAGAAAAAAGAATAAACCTTACAGCAACTCTGAAGCTGTATATCAAACATCTTGTCTTACTCTGGGTAAGTTGGAAAAAGGGTATTTTTT
>OMKZ01050541.1:0-11427 GCA_900302535.1 Neoniphon sammara | reverse complement strand
TCCAGTTCCAGCCTCTCTCTCAGCTACTTTGCTGTTTTAAATTTAAACAAGTAAATGTTGTTAGTTGGCTCTTGACTTACTCAAGTGGGTAACTCAAGCAGCAGATAAATATTAACAGTGGGGAAGCAGTGAACAATTTTGCTTTTAGAGCATTATATATATTTTTGAATAGAACTAGTTTTTGACCATACTGCTGTGTGTGCTACAAATTTTATTTTTGTGCTACTGATTTTTTTTTTGCTTGCCAGCACCAGTGCTACCACTTAAAAATGTAAGTGTACAGCCCTAAATACATGTTTGGGTCAGTTTATTCTAAACCAGTACAAATATGCATACATTATTATTTAACCAGGGTACTCTAATGAATTATTTGTGTATTTCTGTCATCTACACTTATTACTGAATCAGTATTGAAGCATATTAGATCAATATTAAATTGAATCGAAATTCACGCGAATCAACACCTAAAGAATTGAAGTCGAATCAAATTGTGAGGTTCTTGACAATACCCAGCCCTAGGTTCTACATTTTAGATGTCTTTGGAGCCCTCTTTTGGCTTTTTGTTGTTTTTAAAGAAATGCCTCAGAACCTCTGGTCCAAATCAAGCCACAAAGCATTAGACTCATCTGAGAAAGACCTGCAAGAGTCAGTCAGGATGAAACATGGCACTTGTTGTGACACCATGACCTTCTCTCTAGCACCACCAGCAGGCCAAAATGTCAATAATGCTGTGGAATATCTCAAAATCTATTTGGTGGATTTCTATAAAATGTTGTGGCAACATTCATGTTACCTAGAGCAATCTTGGTGACCCCATGACCTTTCCTCTAGCGCCACAGGCAGAAGAAATTTTTGATCTTGCACACTAAGAACTGTTTTTTTTTTCTTTGCTGGGAACCAAGGACCTATATGTCACCATATCAGTTGGTCGCTACCTGTCAGCAATTAGGTCCAGAGGGACATGTCTCAAAATCTAGTCGGTGGATCGACATGAAATTTGGTGTCAACATTCATGTTGCCTACAGTTTGAAACCTGTAACCACTAGACCTTTCTTCTAGTGCCACCAGTAGGAAACACTTCCCCAGTAGGACATCTGCACTGTATAACTTTTACAGTAACTATTAAAAAAAAATGAACATTTTGTTCCTCTTTATTGATAAATTGATCACACACACAAGAAAATTAAACAATATTACATGGTACAGGTAAAGAAAAAAATGTGTAGGTGAGGTACAAACCCAATAAAGGTCTCACATAAAAACTTTCTTTAAATAAAAAGTGTATAACATATACGCCTAGTGTAAGTTAATACCTTTTTATGTACATATCCATAAAGAAAATACTTTTAGAATCAAATACAAATAAAGAATTGCAGATATAGTAGTCTACATAAAATTTAAATAATCAAAGGGAAAAAACAATTTAATTCATATAATCTAATAGTTCATAAAAGGACCAGTATTTTATTTTATTGAATGCTCGCCATAGTACTGAGGAACAGCATTACATATTTTGGATGTTAAAAGCAATGCTGTTCCTCATTACTACGACGAGCACCTAATAAAATAAAATGCTTGTCCTTTTACATTTCAACAGGACACACTCTAGCATTCTATGGTTAAGGAATGAAAGGAAGGAATGAAATTATTACAACAGAGTCATGTAATGTATATCCCTAATAACCCCTAACTGTTATGTTTCATGGGTTATTTTTATGTTTTGCGGGTTTTCAGGTGACTGGTTCCAAGAATGAAGACCAGGTCCTGAATGCCATTGAAGCTTACACAGAGTTTCGCCCTGAGCTGGCCCACCGAGCCATAAATCAGCTGTTTGACATTGCCAGGATACAGCACTGCAGCCAGCTGCTCCGAGCTTTGCAGGTCAGAAGCTTGAACTTCTGTTACTCCTTGGATAGATGGACACCAATGACTTTTTAATAAATCTATGGGCCATAGTTCTTATTCATGATTATCCACATATATTTTTCCCCACATCGTATTTCTCACATCCATCATATAACCTTTTTGTCCTTTTCTCAGCTTGTGATAGCAGCTTTGAAGTGCCACAAATATGATAAGAGCATCCAGGTGACAGGCAGCGCTGCCCTTTTCTACCTGACCAATACAGAGTACCGCAGTGACCAGAGTGTGCGGCTGCGCCGGGAGGTCATTCATGTGGTACTGAATGGAATGGAGCAGTACCAGGAAGTCACTGTAAGTCCAGTATATGGGCTCACTGCCTCTCAGATAAAGGAAGCAAAAATACAGTGTGTCAAAGTACAGTGAAATGAAATGTTGATTTATTTATTTATTTATTTGTCCTGTCCTTGTACTGGCCCTGGAGTTAGAATTTATGTGGCTATAGTTTTTATTCTTTTACAGGGAAGTCAAGAATTGTATTGCCACATTTCAACAAAATGAGCATTGTTTTTTCCTTACAATGCATATTTTAATTCATAGGCCAGAAATTAGGCTCAACACCACAATACAATGTTCAGGAGTCTATTTTGTGCAGCCACATACATCACCAAACTAAGCATGTTTTGTTGATTGATTTAGTAGCGATTCAACACACAGTTAAGCAACCATAGTTATTGTACAAATTTTTCCAAATTATGACTAAGCATATTAAAAAAAAGTTGCTTATCTTTCAAGTACACTAATGGTGGCTAATGCAGAGCACACCACTGTAATGTGTACTCCTTGTGGTATGCCAAAAGATGGCAAAATATTGATTCTATTCCCCAAGAAAATGCCTCTCAAGGCCAAGGGTCATATGAAATCTCCCAAAAATAAGATGAAATGCGCATATGGAGAGGACCCAAGTGTGAAGCATCTTGTCATCAGTGTTGGGCTGAAAGAGACATAAAGCTTGTACAGTCCCATCTGCACAGCCAATGACAAAGACAACATGTGATGGACAATAAGCATGGCCAAATACAACATGTGACACAATATAAGAATACACTCGTGTACATGAAAGTGAATGCCCCCACACTAATGCTTTCTGAAAGTTAGTATATTGCCTCCTCAAGCCAAGCCACTTTACTTATCTTCGTCCAACATGTGTGTGTCATGTACGTAACAAAAATGACATATTCATAAAATCCTGCCTGGTGCTCAAAAATTATGCAGGTGCCCTAAAAACGTTCCTTTGCACCAGTCACTTGTATTAAAAATGATCACTTAACATCTGTCTAAATTCATAAGAAATTAGAAAACTTGGTCAACCTGGTTATTCTCTAAGCCTCAACAGCTAGGCAGAGTTTACCAGAGAGAAATATTATCAGTTATTTCCAGGATTGTGACTTAGAACACAAGTTCTTTCTTACTATGCGATATCACCTGTGGAGATGAGGAGCTGATGCACCTGCTGTGTGTTTTTGGTTAGTCTTTCATTCAGTCCAATATAAAGATAACGCCTTCCTTTTAATTAGCCTACCCGTTACCTATTATTTTCATTGCATAGGCAACCTGCTTTAGCCTCAAACCATTTCCAGACTATAGCACTTCAAAGCAAAGTCATATATAGTCAATATAGTTATATAATACGCAAGAAAAGGGTAGCATATATTTAGACATATGGCAGCTTTTCAGGCAAAATGCTCTTTTTTCAAACTTACCCAGGCTGAGACAAGATGTTCGATACCATTTTCACCTCTGTACATCCACTGGTTCGGTTCCTATGGGTAGCATTTTGTGTTAGCTTAGCATAAAAACTTGAAGTCTACAGGAGTCATTAGCCTAGCTCTGTCAAAGTGAAAAAATAAACCTTGCAGCAACTCCAAAGCTGTCTTATTTACACAATGTATCATGTGTATTACACTTCTTGGAAATTTTTTTTTTTTTAAACGACAGTCGTTTTAGGAGAATTTAGATGATATGAACTACAACCCCTGAACACATATGAAAGGATACATGTATTCAGCAGTTGTTGGTCCAACCATCTAAATTATCCTGAGATGACTCTCGGTTTGAAAAAAATTTCCATTTAATGTATTTCAAATACACATGATACAATGTGTAAATAAGACACATTGTATCATGGAGATTTTTTATTTTTTCACTTCGATGAAGCTAGGCTGATGACTCCTGTAGACTTCAAGTCTTTATGCTAAGCTAGCGCCAAATGCTACCCATAGGAACTGAAGCAGTGGACGTACAGAGGTGAAAATGGTATTAAACATCTTGTCTCAGTCTGGGTAAGTCAGAAAAAGGGTATTTTGCCCAAAACGTTGGAGTATTCCTTTAAAGGAAATGTGGCTGGCCTGCTGAGAGCACCAGTTCACACAAACTAATCAATGGCAGAAGAGCAGGTGCAAGAGATGGAGCATATGACTTGCCATCTCTAAATTGGAGCCAAAATGTCCTTCCCTCTCCAGCTTCCCACTCTGTTTTCCCCTCTTCTCGCCCATCCTAGGTCCAGAGGAACTGCTGCTTGACACTTTGTAACTTCAGTATCCCAGAGGAGCTGGAGTTCCAGTACAGTCGCGTCAACCTGCTGCTGCTGAAAATCCTGGAGCCGGCCAGGCAAGATGAATCTATCCAGCGGATTGCTGTGCACCTCTGTAATGCCTTGGTCTGCCAGGTGGACAACCATCACAAAGAAGCTGTGGGAAGGATGGGTTTTGTTAAGGTAGGGATAAAATCGCAATGAATTTTACAAGTTTCACTGTTGTTGTATTGCTGACAAATGTCCATAAAATAACATCGCTTCTTTGGGACACTTTTGGGAAATGGGCTCTTTTTGATCTAGACTCTTGAAATTAGTATATATTTTTTTTAAAAAAGAGATAAATATGAGACAGGGTACCATTTCTGCTATTGATTAGGGCTGGGGATAGATACTTCTTCCATGATACAATATTTACTGCATTTACATATACTTCAGTAATCGGGTCGCCTCGGACAGCAGTTCTCGATTTCTCAACTGCCATGTAAACGACAATCAGGGTAAGGGATTAAGAGAAATTGGCATACGCAAGCTGGATTTCTGCTTGAGAAACCTGATTTCTCGGCCATGTAAACCTGTTCCCTGATTTCCAACCGCTTTATACAAGTGCGCCTGTGCAAAGGAACAGAACAGATAAGGAAACTGACCTGTAAAAACAATAAACACACCGTAAAATGCGCAGGAGAGTAAACACCTTTCTTTTCTACATGCTCGTTGAAGAATGCTAAATAATTTTATTTCAATATTATCTCTGAAATTAGGAATCTAACTTGCCGACTGGAGTTTGGACCTCTCACCCGTATCTATATATTGTCCATTCTGCTGTTTTTATATCATGCTGTTGATGGCTTTTTAGCTGAAACATGTTCATTTTTTCCCACCATAAATGTAAGACTTTTTGATCTGTGTGTGCTGGTATTTTGTTTGTTCTAATCCTCGCTGAAAACCATGAACCCGTTTAAGTTTTTTTGATTTGGAGTTGTGTGCGCTTTCAGTTTGTACTATATTATTGGTGAATAAAATCGGATTTGGCTTGAGGCTAGAATCTATCTTCTGTATTTTGTGACGTTTGGTCAAAACCAAATACATTTCAGAACTGCTGTAGTGTTTCCCAGGCATAAGACTAACAGTTGGAAAGGTGGCCATGTCAATTGTCAATTTCATTTATATAGCGCCAAATTATGACAGAAGTTATCTCAGGGCACTTTTCATATTGAGCAGGTGTAGACCTTACTCTTTACAGAGACCCAACATTCCCCCATGAGCAAGCACTTGGCGACAGTGGCGAGGAAAAACTCCCCTTTAACGGGAAGAAAACTCGAGCAGAACCAGGCTCTGGGTGGGCGGTCATCTGCCTCCACCATGCCATGCCACTTCTTGCACCGTCATGTATAATGGGGTGGGGCTGCTCAGGAGTGGGTGTGACAAATCGTCATGTTTTCCCCAATGGCATCAGTTGTTTCACTGAAAAATAATGCAGTCATCATATTTTTCACCTGAGAGGAGCTATTTGAGATGCAGGGCTAAGTGGGTTTATCAGTCTGTCCAAGGTGGAAAAAAATTATTTTTGGGGTTGTATTTGTGACTGCCAATCAAGCCAAGGTGAGTGGTCAGCTTTGTTCGTTTCCACTTTCTTTCTGCCTTCCTACAGTCTCTCTTCAATTTCAGAGCACAGTTGTGTTTCTCCAGTGAGCTTTGACCTTGCTTAAAACAGTTTTAGATCTCAGTGGGGCGACTGTATTAGCACATTGGGTATTCGCGATCTAATATTGATCGGGGACATTTTTCATAAAAGTTTAATTTGCAAAGGATCAACACTTGAGTCCGCACAGGATCTTTGTCGTGATCATCCTGATGAGGATCCTGAGTGGAAGAGGAAAAAGCCGTTTGTCACATGATTCTTTTTCTTCTCTTCTCAGACAATGTTGAATTTAATTCAGAAGAAGCTACAAGACAAAATGGTGAGTCTGAGTTTTATTCTTCCTGCATCTTTGCATCTCTTAGCTTTATAATCTTTAATTTGACATCTGTAGAATTTCAACCGCTACGTTCATATTTTTTGAAACTGTTGAGGTTAAAACTCATTGAAATATCACAGCACCTGGCGTTGAAAATGTGTGCTGACGAATGACACCATTTCCATTCAGTGTGACCAGGTAATGGAATTTTCCTGGAGTGCCTTGTGGAACATCACTGATGAGACGCCCGACAACTGTCAGATGTTTCTCAACTGTCGGGGCATGAGTCTCTTCCTGGAGTGTTTAGAAGTTAGTACACAGTGCTCTTTGTACCTGTTATCCCTCTCTAGGATCATGTGAATTAAAGGATAATTGTGGTATTGTTGAAGCTGGGCCATATTTTCCCATTTATTTGGGTCTAACTTATTAATAGGGACAAAAGTTTTTGGAATCGGCCCATTACTGAGCAAAAGTGATACAACTGGCAACCACAAAAAGGCTGCAGCATAATCCAACAGGGCATTTGTTTGCGTCAAAGTAAGTCCACTAAGAGTGCTTGTTTTTGACACTGACAGGCTCAAATTGTTATTATAAGAGTTTGACAACATTATGGAAAGCATCTCTACAGAGATAGACCTTTTTGTTTACGTTTTGCTTCTTCCAGTCTCTGTTCTAACATCCCTTTTACTATTTCTCGCTCAATATTGAATCGATTCCAAAAACTTTTGTCCTTATTAGTCATTTAGACCCAAAATGATGGGAAAATAGGGCCCAGTTATAAAAATACCAGAATTATCCTTTAAATTGCTGCTCTAAATTATGTGTTCCATACATATAATAATTTGTTTAATATGTTCTCTATACATTACTGCACATAAATATGTACCAGTTTGAATATGTCTGAGCTATTATTCCAATAATTTCTTGAGGAACAGTAGACTTTATGATTTGTGACATCAGAACAGATCTGACACACCCTACATGTCTTGTACAAAATATGCACCTACATTGCTGTCTAGTGTAAATTTTCATTTTTCCAATCCTCCATGAAGCCCCTCTCAGAGGGAAGACATCTCTGACAATACGTTTCCTCATTTATCCTGTGAATTTAACTGGGATCGCGAAGCTGTGGCTTAGCAGTGGCTAAGCTAGCATATGAATCATAAGCTCTGTACAAAAAGATTCTTCTGTCAAGACGGCTGTCGTAACTATTGTGACACCTTTAATTGTCAGATAGTCATAGGATCAGTTCCACAGTCTTAAACACTGCTGTCAAATTATTGAGTCATCTAGGAATACCAAGGTGTGAAGCCGTGGTCACACCTAATATGTCAGCCTGTCTCTGTGCAACAGAAGGTCAACAAAGTTCACTGCAGTTTTGTTGCTATTGTGTTGGAAGTGCTCCATAGTATGTGTAATATCTGCATGCGCTGAATTTTTTCCAATTTCTGCACTCTAACAGCATTAGAGTTAGCTAGTATTGCGCACACACACACACACACACACACACATACACACACACACCTTCTTTTTTTTTTCTTCATGCACATCAAATTCAAGGCATCAGTCCAGCCACTCTTTAATTAATTTGTCAGAACAACCCAATACATAAGTAGTGATGCAGTGCATGCATTCATAGCTTTAGAAAATAACACACTTACCTTTTCTTCTACTTGGTGTCTCTGTATAGGAGTTTCCAGACAAACAGGAGCTCCACCGTAACATGTTGGGGCTTTTGGGAAATGTAGCAGAGGTCAAAGCTCTGAGGCCCCAGCTGCTCACCCCACAGTTCATCACTGTATTCAGGTAAGGAAACTAGTCCTCAGAATCTTAATGAAAGCACCACTGGACAGTAAAATTATTCTAGTATCCACAGACCTGCTTCACTGACAGCCTCGTTACGTGGTCTGAATCCTGTTTGTTGTACAGTGCAGATACAATATAACATACTCCAAAGCTCAACTTTGAGTACGTGAGATATTATCCAAGTCTTGTATCATGCCTGTTGACCTATGAAAAATGATGAAATTAAATAAAGACTAATGCTTGTTTGTTATATTATTTGAACTGTAATGATTCTTATAATGCCTTAGAAAACAAACAGCAGAAAAAAATCTACTGGCTATTTCATCCAGCAGTGCTGAGTAAATAAAGTGTGAGTAAGACTAAACAATAACAAGACTAAATATAAAACCATGGCTGTCACCATATAACAGACAAGTATTAAAGGTGATGTGTACTGGGGGTTTGGCTTATAGTCGTCAAATATTTATACTGGAGCAGTTAAAGATGAAGAACTATCTGAAATTGAAATTGCAGGCAATATTTTGAATTTCATTTACAGTATTTTGTCATTATTTAGACCAACAAAATTCCAAAGACTTTTAATTAAGTGCCGTTTCACTTTGACAGTAACCTGCTTGACAGTAAGGCAGATGGGATTGAGGTCTCGTATAACGCGTGCGGGGTCCTTTCGCACATCATGTTTGACGGGCCAGAGGTTTGGTCCATGGAGGAGCCACGAAGAGATGCAGTGATGGACAAGATGTGGGACGCCATCCAAAGCTGGGATGTCAGCTCTCGTCGAAACATAAATTATAGGTGATGACCATATAGGCCTTTTTTTTTGGTGACATCTCACAAATATGATAAAATAAATATGATGCCATCAAGAAATACTTAGTGTAAAAACATATGCTCGCTGAGCTACATCTGACAGGAATTCACACAGCTGTGAGAGTAAACTTGGTGTTTAATCACAGCGCTAACTTGTACAAATGTAACAAAATATCCCACTTTGGGGTTTGAAAATGTTGTAAAACCTGTCAGTGTGATAAGGTGTATCAGTTATTGCTTTAACAGTTACTACATGCTTGTTTTAGTAGATATGAAGCAGAGTCAGAATGAAAATAAATTCTGAAGGTTGATGCAAAAGATCCATATAAAACCAAATCAAAACAAAGAAGACCGAGAGGTCAGGGTGACGTCACTGAAATATATAGAGCCTTAGCTATGCAGCCAATTTGTATATGAGGTTTCTTCGTTTTTTAAATGACGTCTTTTTTTCCTCAGGTCATTTGAGCCTATCCTCCGACTGTTACCCCAGAGTATCTCCCCTGTCAGTCAGCACTGGGCTACATGGGCTCTCTTCAACCTAGTATCAGTTTATCGTGAGTATTTTGGTAAATCATGGAGTATCTTAAGCCATACTTTACCTTGGAAGAACATTTAGCATATTTAGCTCATATTGTACTTCTAACACTTAAACCAACAGACAAATACACTAAGTTGGTGGACTAAAATAATACACGTATGGCTCTGTTTTCTGTATTGTAGTTTTAAAGAAGTAATGTGACGATCTTGCAGGTATAAAGACCGTCGGAAAAAAATTGTTAATTTGGCTAAACAAAGTTAAAAGTGGGTAAATGTATCCAAAAATGGAGACTTACCAAAGTCAACACATAGTTTTTCTTTAAAGGTAAATTCAATTGATTTGTTAGGAAATGTAGTTTTGAACGTAAGATATTATTTGTCTTCATGGCAACATCCATCACTTTTATCTTAAAAATCATCAACTGTTGATGAGTTTTGCACTGATACATGTCAGGGTAAATTATTTGATTTTCTCATGCAATTAATCTACTCATATAGTTTACCATGAGCCACCCCCTAGGTCAATAATCTGAAGAAATTACTTGTTGTAAAGACTGCCTAAGCCTGAGTAAAAAAAAAAACAACAGATTGTACTGTCATAAATTACAAATTTTAACTAAGATAGATACATATGTATAGGCTAAATGTTTTGGGAAAGCTGGTATGGCATTTTAAATAGCAGTTGTTTTTCACCAAACTGCTTGCAGTTATGCAATACACATCCTGCAGTCAGTTTTTGTAAATGCCTAATTTGTTGTCTTAATTTGTACAATAATATACGGGAATAATTCTCTCAATCATGCCATTCCTCTTCTACTTTTGTATCCCCAGCAAGCAAGTATTGTCCCTTGCTGATAAAGGAAGGAGGAATAACTCTGTTGGAGAAAGTTCTGGAACTGGAGAGCTCACAGGAAGAGACCAAGGATATGGCAAGGTAGGACCAAAATGTGATTAACCATGCATTTTTTAGCCTATGGTCAGACAAGAATATCAATCCAGCTACGTGTGGAAAAATCTGACAGCCGTTTATCCGTCTGCTGGGCACTGTGATCGCTAGCTATGGAGCTATATTGTTAAACATTAAGTAACTAACTCCACTGCTGTTGCCCTGCTGGCTTGGTGTATGTTGAGGAAGGCAAGTAGTGTGAGAAGGAAGTTTGTACATTTCAGCCTGAGGGTGGCGCTAGAGGAAAGGTCATGTGGTCACCAAATTGACAGGGTTCATCCTCTGGGGAGCAGCAACCTGTGCACCAAAATTTTATGGCAATCTGCTACAGCATGTAGGCAAAATGTTAATTGAGAACTAATCCCCCTCCCCACCACTCCTCAATGTTTCCCTAGGAAAGTAATGGAGCAATGTGAAAACTTCAAAGAAGACCCCATGGAAATAAATCATGGACAAGAGGTAAACCATGGACAAAGAGGTTGACATCACAGGAGCCATGTTTTCCAGCAAACATAAAGCAGACTGAGATAAGACCCTTTCTACTATCATCACCACAAGGGTCAATCAGTTGTGTGCATTTTATTTTATTTTTTCCCATAGAGCAGAACTTTGTCTCTGGCCTCCTTCAAGGCGATTTGGACAGAACCTTAATATGTGACACTTAGGAATTAAGATGTGGTGCATGGTGTTTTTGTGAGAGTGCTTACTTTTGCTGCACATAAGCATCTCTTCATTTGGGAGGAATGCGTGGGGGTGGGTGACTGTGTATTTCTGTGTGTATGTGTGTGTGTGTGTGTGTGTGTGTGTATTAAAGAGTTAATGACAGAACAAACCATTTGGAGTGAACGCTTGATTCTCAATGAGAGGAAACGAAAACTGATTTTTTTTCTTTGTCTCACTACCGTTTAACTGTGTAG
>OMKZ01050540.1:0-15312 GCA_900302535.1 Neoniphon sammara | reverse complement strand
TTGTCTGTGTGTCTATGTGTCTGTCTGCAGCTAATTTGCAAACTACTGGGCCTATCAGCCTAATTTTTTTGCACAGAGGTATGACTGTATGATGAAGAACCTCCTGTGGTTGAAGTGATTTGAAACCTTTGAAAAACACTTGTTCTAGCTCGCTTGACCATTGATGCTCTTTCCCTCTCTCTCTCTTCACATACCACTGGGCCTATCAGCCTATTAGCCTAATAGACTTTTTTTTATCTTATTGTGGCCGTGTTCGCTCCGATGAAAAAATCCAGGACATGCATTGTGTTTTCTGGGCGAGTTTATAAGACACTGCTGATGAAGAAAGGCAACAGAATACAGAGCAGACACACAGCAGAACAACACTATAAAACGTGTCAGAGGCTGGATTAAAATAGGTTCAACAGCCTGATGCTTCACCACTGTAAGAAATGAAGTGTAAAACAGCCGTCACTGTTTCATACATCAATGGACTAATTTGCCAAATCTTCTCAGATCTTTGGACGAGGGACAAGATCAAAGCCATCATAGAAAACCCTTCTCACCCTCTCTACAACCAGTTGTGGCACAAAGCAATAACAACTATGCACTGTATATAGACATTGTGTCCCCACACACACCTGGTGGATATCTGCACTCTACTGAGTACACTCATCTAGTTTGATATAGTTTATGCTATGGCTTTGCAGTCTGATAATGCATTCTATTAGTAATAGTTTATGCTAAGAGTAAGTGGGAATATGCACAAACTGTTAAAAGTGTCAGTAGAATAAGTTTATAGAATAAATGGCCATAAGACCATGATGGAGACTTACACGTTAAAAACGAAACATGTGACTTTTCTGGATGTTGTGGTGGGCAGTTATTTAATAGACAACATTTCAGAAAGTCACTTTCAACCTGTTGTTCAATGAAACTGAACCATTCCTCAGGCCAATCATGCTGAGCCAACTTCATTTGACAAATGCATGTCACTGCTTTTCATCACATTTCTTTATCGACAAAGCTGTTTTCTACTTCAAGCATAAAAAAGTGACATGAGGACATTTTATCTAAGTCTGCCATTTCCATTTAGCTTTTCAAATTCAGCTCATCATAATTCTCCAAAAAGGCAATGTTGGAAACCCAGTTTATGATATTCCTAGTAAGAAAGGTACAAAGAAGGTGTATACCATCCAGAGGTTCTCTCACTATATACTGCACAGCCAGATTAGTGAGGATAAGATGTTAAGTTGCGTGAGAGATTGCAATGATAGTGAAGAGGGGAAGATAGGGAGAGAGAGGGAGGGAGAGACAGGGAGAGAGAGAGAGAGAGAGAGAGAGAGAGAGACAGAGAGAGAGAGAGAGAGAGTAAGGAAAAGCATTTATGGTGCAATCACTGCTGTATGACTGGTTTATCGTTATTTATGTCCTCTGTGTGTATGTGAGTGGATGTTGTGCTTTTCTCCACAGTGTGTGTTATCTCTCCAATACTGCCTCAGCTACATCCAGCGACTGTGTATTTGTGTGTGTGTGTGTGTGTGTGTGTGTGTGTGTGTGTGTGTGTGTGTATTGCTGACAGGTAATCAATAGCAGCAAGCTGGGCTAAGGTGACAGTGGTCCAGTCTCTTGCACAGATACTGGGCAGTCTGTCTGCATTCATAAAGGTGTCCCAGATCTCACCCACAGCAACAGCACACACACACACACACACACACACACACACACCAACATGCATGGACAATGCGTGTTGGTGGAGAAATAAAGAACTAAAAAGAAAGTGAAAAGAAAAAGAAACATGGGCAGATTGTAACCACATAATGAATCATTCACCATTAGTTCAGTACATAAAAGTTCAGTAC
The DNA here is from genome assembly GCA_900302535.1 of Neoniphon sammara. NCBI lineage: Eukaryota > Metazoa > Chordata > Actinopteri > Holocentriformes > Holocentridae > Neoniphon > Neoniphon sammara. Next base: position 13,471 of record OMKZ01050540.1, on the reverse strand, counting down.
ATAAGAGCATGGGAAAGTAGATAGTTCGATAATTAAGAGGTTGGTAGGCAGTAGGGATTACTATTTTTCCTGAAAATACAACATTTTTGAAAGCATGCTACTTCTGGAAGCTCGGACTTGTTTAGCATAAGCTATCTGACAACATGCAGCGGTCATTTTCAACAGGCAGAACCACAGTGAACTCATGAATCACTGGCTCCCTTCATGAAAATGAGCAAAAATGGCTGTGAACAAGCATGGGCCTTCCACTGCTTTGCCCCACTGGCTTGGTGCTTGTCGAGGGAATTCGAGTAGTGGGAGAATGGGATTTGTATATTTTGGCCTGAGGATGGCACTAAAAGGTCATCAAGGTCGCCAAAGTTGACAGGGTTAATCCTCTGGGTAATATGTAAGTGCTTTACAAATTTCTTGGCAATCCAGATATTAATTTGACATTTTGGCTTAAGGGTGGTGCTAGAGGAAAGGTGATCAAAATCAAGAGGAGTCTTCTTTTGAATGTACTCGCCAAATATTACGACCTATTAGATTTAGAGATATCTCGTACAAATTTTACATTTTAGCCCAAGGATGGCAATACATGAAAGGTCATGAGGTCACCAAAATTGAGGGTTTGTGCCCTTTGAAGCATGAATTCATTCATCAAGTTTCATGGCAATCTGCTCAATTGATACTAAGATAGGAAAGTTAACATTTTGGTCTTTAGTTGGGGCTACAGGACAGGTCATAAGGTCACAAAAATTAACAGGGTTCATTCTATGTGGACCATGAATGTGCTCATCAAATATGACAATCTGCCCATTAGATTATTATTAGATACCAAATTTCACATTTTGGCTTAAGGATGGCGCTAGAGGAAAGGTGATGGTTACAACAAAACTGATAGGGTTCATTCCCTGGAAAGCATGAGTATGCTCAGCAAATTACTTGGTAATCTGTACATTTCATTGGAGGTACAGCATGTTGTGTACAAGTCAACTGTTTAGCCTCAGGGTGGCACTACCATCCTGATGGTGTGCATGGCCAAAAAGTTTCATCTTGCTTTTATCTGATGGCAACACAAGATTCCAATAATTATACTTTCAATGATGCAAAATTCAGTTGCTTCAGTATATGGTCTGCTCTTTGTAAGGGCTTCTTTTATTTTAAATATTCTGTACGGGTACCAATAAGTTGACTGTAAGTAAAATGAGAAATATATATGCTATGGGTTCCCAATATCACACTTTTAGTATATTTGATGTTATTGTCATGACAAACCTAGTATGTAATTAATCAGTATTAGAAGACACACAGTATGAACCTGGAGTTCACATTTACATTAAAAATATATTTTCAAGTGGCATTATTACAAGAACAGTATTAGTGAGACATTTTTCATTAGACTTCTTTCACATAATTTGTAATTACATAATTATGTGGCTTGATCCAGGCATGCTGCCATTTTAATATTTATTCTGCCAAATGGAAATGTGTTAGACCTGGGCTAAAGGATGAAAAACAAAGTTTTCCATGTAAACAATGTAGATTTGTTTACATTCATTTTTTTCATTTTTACATTTGCATTTAACATCTATTGTTAAATAAATTTGTGACCTTCAAAAGATTCTCAGTACTGTTCTCAGTACCACAGCTTGGAGAGGAAGCTCCTGCCTCTTCTTTTGATCAACAGGCAAATTTTCAGGCATTTCAGGCAACCAGCTATACTTCACCAACCAGCACATCATTAACCAGCATGTTCATCTGTATATATGTCTTTAACATGAGTAACAGCCAGACTAACTAGCAAGCTAACTTACAAGTCAAGTAAGCTACGCCTGCAGTGCCATAAAATGCTTTCTCTAACTTCAGTTTTCTCCATCAGTCAAAAGCTTCTCCAGGATTATTATGGTCTTGTTTTATCCAGGACTTCTCTCCACTGAATATTATTCTCAAGTTTTGGTTTCTTTGCTCCCCCAAAGTCAGCTGTGTCTCTTTCTTCTGCCAACACGGCTACTGGCAGACAGGAAAAGCAACGTGGAACAGCTCCCTCTCCACACAATATTGTGTACTACATCACCTCCATGCTCATTGCGTGCTTGTATGCATGTGCTTGCAAACCACATGCTAAGTGTTTATCTCGTACAGGAACCCATGTTGCCTAGTAGCGCTAGTGGCCAAAAACTGTTGGCCATCTTTCAGAAGGTAGATAGGTAGATAAATATAGCTGTAGGTAGATAGAGAGGTAGTGACTAGGGGTGAGCCAGATAGTCAGCAAATTCAACTATCGACTATAGAGTGTGTTTTTTCTGACTATGACTGCTGGCCTTTTTGACTGGTATGGACACAGTACTGATGCAAGGAAAAAGACCAGCTAGATAGGATGATAGTAATGATCTATGCAAGTGTGATTATTTATGACCACCAACTCTGATGACAAATGGGGAAAAAAAACAAAAACAAGGAAAGGTGTTTCTTTAGGGAAGCTTGCCTGTCCACAGCTATGCAGCTATTGAGGCTGGGCTTCTGGATGCAGATATCATTCCGACTGTGACATAGTTGGCTAAGGCCTAGTAGTGACACTGACCTGAGCGTCCATCCCTCTGGATGTCCACATGATACCAGGCACCATCATTGACTTTGGTCTGGGTGGCCTTCACCTTAATGGTCCCTGAGCCCATGTCCAGGAGCAGGTACAGGCTGCCATCAAGCAGCTCCACCGCGAAGAAATCCACCTGGCCAAGGGCAATAGGACACATCCACAGAGATTGTTACAGACCATTTCTTTTGTGAAAAACTGGAAAGACAACCTGCTGCTTGCAGTCATTCTGTGTTTATTTGCTCTAAAATTGCTAGGATTGCTGAAAATTATATGTTGAAATAGATGTGATTTTTCCATTGTCTGTGTCTGTTGAATAATGAGAGGAATATTACGCATTACAACTGGTCAGAATGCTAAAACATTCTCTTTTCAAGAGAGAGTCGAGAACAAAAAAAATATACAAATTACAAACACACAATTCATCTGCTTATTCCGGGAGCTATAGAGTCAGCAACACACAGGGTCATACATTATAAAAATCAGTGCAAATGTAGAATACATTAACTGATATACTGCTTTGAAGTATTCAGTGGAGGTTTCAAGAATTTCAAATTTCTTGAGTTTGCAGAGTTTGCAGTCTATTCCGTTTATAAGATGTATAGTAGCAGAAACTAGACTCACCAAGTTCAGTATTTAGAACTAATGATCCCTGTGATGTGATACCATATTTGTGGCAACTGTGAGGGTAAATTTCAGAAGTAGCTTCAAAGGTTTTCCTCTAAGTCTTACAGATAAATTCATGCTTCTATACTTCCAATCTTTGTGTTAAATGAATGTGAATGTCAACACTTTGGGCTTTTCCAATTTACCAAGATTGAGGCAAGATGTTTGATACCATTTTCGACACTGTACGTCCACTGGTTCTGGTCTGATGGATAGCATTTTGTGTTAGCTTAGCATAAAGACTTGAAGTCTACAGGAGTCATTAGCCTAGCTCCATCAAAGTGAAAAAATTAACCTTACATCAACTCTTATTTACACAATGTATTGTATGTATTACACGGTAATGAAATACACATCTTGGAATTAAAAAAGAAAAAAAGAGTCATTAGTTAGATGTTAGTAAGCTAGATGGTAGGTACTATAACCACTGAAAACGTGTTGAGCGGTTATAATTCCCCCCATCTGTAGCTCCTACCATCCTAAAATGACTCTCTTTTTTTTTAATTCCAAGATATGTATTTCAAATACACATGATACACTGTGTAAATAAGACAGCTTCGGAGTTGCTGTAAGGTTTATTTTTTCACTTTGAGCTAGGCTACTGCCTCCTGTAGACTTCAAGTCTAAGTAAATACAAAATGCTAACCATAGAAACTAAACCAGTGGACGTACAGAGGTGAAAATGGTATCGAATATTCTATGGGTCTGGGTAAGTCAGGAATAGGGTATTTTGCCCAAAATGTTGGAGTATTCCTTTAAGATTTCAAAAGTGCAGTTGAAATTAGCTAGTGTGGATTTCTGAGCTGACCTTGGTGTTCTTCTGGCTGCGGGTGGCCTCCTTACGCTCCTGGGGCTTGCCATGGGTGAAGAGGATGAGACCGTTGGGCTCTGTGGTGCGGAAGTCAAACGAGATGGATCCCATCCGCTTGGTATTCCATTTGGGGAGGCTGATGTAGGCCTCTGGGGTCTCGAATGAGATGGGATCCAGGGTGGCCACGTTCTCACACTTGTAGGACACTTCACCCTGGATCTTCATCTTGGGGTCCACAATGCGAGCTAGTCGGGACAACTCCAGACGGATGTCATTGTTCTTGTACACCACCTGTGAATGTACAAGGATAGAGCAAGAATCACATTTTTTTATTTAATGATAAAGGCATTGGCAAGGGGGCATACATTTACTCTTGTTACTGTACTGAATAGTTTTTTGAGTGTTTTTTGAGGTCAGTAATTCTAGCTTTATTACAGTTTTCCTGAAGTCCACATTTCAAATCACATCCATTACAGAATAGTACAACCATTACTTCAGAACATGCTCAACTGCAAATTTGACTTGGACTTGGAAGTATGGTGACTCAACTACAATTCACACACCAATTGATTTTGTCTTTTAGTAGCAGCACCAAGTCATAGAGAAATTTGCATTCATCTGAAAGAGCAAAAAATCTTCTAACATTTTTTCTCATAAATATGACATGACAATATCTGAACGTATGTCATATTTTCTTGTTATTATGAGATCTTTTGTCCTTATTATAATAGTAATAATAGCAGCAATAATAATAATACTAATACTAATACTAATAATAATAATAACCTTATTTATAAAGGATTTTCTAAAACAGTTACAAAGTGCTTCACAGCATAAAATGGATTGAACAATGAAACAATAGCATAATAAAAAGACAAGAGAAATGAACGAGATATAAATATACACAAAACAAAATTTAAGTAAAATTAAATAAAAAGTACAGGAATTAAAAAGAAAAACTGTTTAGTACAAAAGAGAAATTGTGAATGTAAAGACAATAAAAGGTAGAACAATAAGAATGAAACAGCTAAATATAGATGCATCACGTTTCATTTGGGATTAAGAAATAATTATTTCTGAAATTCATTTATCAGTTTAAAAATGTGGGAGAAAGAAAGAAAGCCACTAAAATATAAAAAAAGAAAGAAAAAAAACACTGCTCCTTCAGAGACATCCCACAATTCATTAGGGGTCCATATTTTTTAGCACTCCATCTGGTAAAGCTCACCACTGTCGGGTAAAGTTCATGTTAATCACTGGATAGCTTGCATTAATATGCCTCTATTGAATACCAATAGGCCAGGCTGAAGCAACACAATAGTTGACTGAGACAGACGTAATTGACTCTCAGTGAGGTAACATATGCATCTAGGTCTGCTGTGCCTGATAGCCAGACTAATGGTTTGACAAAAGGAGCGGCACACACACACACAAACACACACACACACAGGTCCTTCTTCTGGCTACCTTTAGCTAATTTGGGAGGGTGACATCAGGCTTTGGCACTTGATCTGTATGCCATACTGTGTATACGCAGACACACACGTTCTCATTTTACCTCTCTGCAACCAGAGAACACAGATCACCACACAGGCCTGGACCTTGCTATGGTTGATAATCGCCTCGCCCCACCACTCCCTCTCACACACACACACACACACACTTTTATTTCTGTTCTACTTGCTCCCTCCACAGTGCTTGAACCAGTATACCATTTCATAAAGACATTGTCCTCCTGGTTCTACTCAAGCATCAGTACCTGGAGTGAAGTGGCCAAATGCTGGCTGCACGCTGCATTCGCGATCGGCCGGGATGACCAAAATGGAGGACAACCCAATCCCGCCTCCATCTTTGTGCACCACTGAATCAATCAAGAAAAACACTCAATCTTTTTCATGCTGCTTTGCCCAAATTCACAGTTTACATTCCCTTGCCATAAAACGGGTGTACTACAGTATGGGCAAGTGCAGGTTCCTGTATGAGCAAATGTCCTCTCCACAGTGGAAAACAAGAGAGCAAAAAACACTAAGTGGCCAATCTTTTATCACAGCAGCCCTAAATGCTGTCAATAACAATGGGAGGATGGCGTCGCGGAGGGGGATGTGTGTGTAAATTGAAATCTGCTCGAGTGGAAAATTGAAGGCTTTTTTTCCCCACTAATTCTCTGGGCAGAGAAACCCCCTCTTCCTGGTTTATATTTGGGACAACACAAATATATGAACACATACACACGAACACGCACACGCATATATACACACACACATGCGCACACACACACATTCACTCAAATAAACACACACTCTCACTCTTCTATCTTACTCTTTTTCATACTAATTTATCCCCCCTCTCCTCGCCTAGGGTTTTGTCTGAGTGTATACCCAGTGCTGTGTGGGTAGATTGAGGGGCCAGGCTGAGATTATCGATAATCCGCCAGCAGATTTGACAGTAAATCAACTCATCCCTTAAGGTGCCCAGGGACTGGATGGAAGATTGTCTTTTTCCCTCTTCTCTCCCTCTTTCACTCTCTTTCTATCTTGCTTCTCTTTTTCTTTTTTGCTACATCCATCTGTTTCTCTCCCTTCATCCACCCCATCCTCTGACCTCATTATAAGAGCTCGCAGGGCAGAAGCTCCAATTCCTTTTCCTGCTCTGACTGATCATAAATACCTTGGGCCCCAGGGCAGCTTTGCTTCTCTCTCTCTACCAAAATAAAAGCCCAACAGAGGTGACAGACACACCAAAAACATAGAAGGGAAACAAAAGTTCAAATTTCAATTGCATTGATTCCCAAATTGGCAGTTGGCTTTGCATAAAATAAAAATCTGTGGCATTTACATATAAATAAAATAACATTATTCCACTTTCTATTGCTGATTGAATTCCAACAATAGAGATTCAGCCTATAGCCAGTTCATTAAAAATTTTCTATCTGCTTGTCAGAACATTTTGGCCTTTTCTCAGTATGCATTTTTGTGTTCTTCATTGTGCATTTGATGTAACATCTAATGGCAAAAGTACAATTCCAAAACAAAATTGTGAGGATGGAGGACAGATGAAAATCCCAGAAGCTTACTTGACAGTGAAGGATGCACTGGATGGTGGTTTGAAAGAATGGGAAACCCAAAGATTAATTGTGAGAATGCTTTATCATTCCAAAAAGCCCAACAAACTGTGGTACAGCACTGTTTGGAACAGATCTAAAATAAATAGGCTGCATCTTAAGTGACGGTGTGCGATGTCATGCACATAAAATAATGTCAAGACATAAAATGCATCTAGCTCAAATGTCCTGACCCAAAACAAACTCCTTAAACTCTAATTTCGTGAATCAAGGCGCAGGCATAGGTACTAGTTCACGACACAAGTGGACTTGGGAGAGAACCAAGAGATTTTTGGTAATTTTGTGACCAGAGGCGAAGGCACGGTGAAGGCAAAGTGGTGAAAGGGGCTGGATCAAGTGAGATATATTATCAGTAGATGTGGTAGGGCTGGCATCAGTCCTGACCAATCAAATTAGCTCTTCTCATCCCCTTTAAAAGCAGTGCACACCCTGCCATTTTTGTAATAGGGAGGACAATCCAGGCCAGCTTCAACCAAGAGAAACCTATGTTCTTGTTCAGTAAGTGGAGTAGGTGCAGAATCTATGGCAACCTAAATATACATATACAGCACCCCAAATATGTCACCAAAGGCGGATGATGTCCCTTTGAAATGTGAATTCACGTCTCTAGTGAAAGCCTGGTCACTACATTTCCATGCGTAATGATGCTGAAGTGATACGTTGGTTGTTAACAGTCACAATGTAACTGTGCAGTTACAGCAAACATTGTAAAATAAAACTTGATTCCATCAATTTGTTGAATGCCTCTAATCTCTTTTCCTAGAGTTAATAATAAATTGCATTCAGCTGCTCATATTTGGCTACACTGTAACGTGAATAATAATGCCACATTTACCTATATTGTGAGTAAACGATAGTTAGCTTAAGCCATTTAGATGATTGTATAAACTGACTGAAATACCTTACTTATTTCAATGCTGCAAAAGAGCCAGTGAAATTGGAGATTTCTTAAAAAACACACAAACACGCATGCACACTTGTTTCCCCTTCCACCACAATGAAATTTATCCCCAACAATTTAGTTTCTGCTATAGCACACATTATATATAATGACTGTGCAGTTCTTGAAAACGCACATGGCTTCATGTCTGTACCTAGCATCTATGCTACACTGTAGCATGGATACAATGTTGGTAGTTAGCATCCAAGGCTACACTATAGCCATAGAAATGTTGATAGATGACATCCGTGGGGAGAAAGAAACATCTAGAGCTAGCATCCATGTGACACAGCAGTAGAACTAACATTGCTTAGATGTACTGTATAAAATACTCTTCCCTCAGATTCATACATGCTCACATACATATGTTTGCACTCATGTACCAAAGAGTCAGACAGACAGACACACACGCGCGTCCTGCAGAGATGCTAAGACCAGGCATTAATAGAGTCTGTGTAAGAGGCAGACTTAAAGCCTCTCTCTGTCACCAAGCTGTTGGTATAAGCACTCAGACATGACATCCTTAATTTCCTCACCATAGCTGACAGTCTTTTACAGCTCAGGCAATGTATCACAGTTTCTGAACAGTATGGACTGAAAACTTGTTGTCTACTCACAAAAAGATAGGTTTTTTTTTTCTTTTCACTTAATCAGCAGCAAAATGCTTCTTTTTTCCCAGATAGTGAAGAGCATCCTATTATAACATGCCTCACACTGTTTCTTAACAAAATACAAGAAATCAGGGGAAAATAAGTTTGGGTAAATTTTACTGCAATCAGGGTTGTCCTATATTCGGGTAAACATGGTAGTTTAACAGCAGACATGGTGAGGTCCTAAGAGAGCAGGAAACAAAATTTAGTTTCATTATTAAAAGAATTATGTTTGGTATATATGTTTAAAATGGACAGAAATATTAACACTATATGTGTTGTGACTTCTATTTATTTTGTTATTAATAAAATTATTTCATTCATATTAGCTATTCATAAAACTGTGAATGTGTATGTCAGTCAGCACACCTCTCAGAAGTCATTTGACTCCATTGTTTCATTTTAGTGAATAAGTATATAGCTGGTAATTTATAGAGGGATATGTATGGTTTATTAATAAAATACATGGTATACTGTTGAAAATCTTCATAAACAGTATTTGTCCACAATATTTCACTATCTGTTCCATGTGAAATGCCCCATAAAATACAAATGACAAATTACATCAGAAATGTCATAGACTCTGCTCGACCTAGTTCTCTCTGCCTGTCTGATATGACCTCAGCCTATAAGTTTGGATTTGCCTTTTGCCTCATGACTTTGTACCTTTGCTTGTGTGAACTGACCACACACAACTATTATATGAATGGCCTGAACCCCTCAGTAAAGTTGCTGCTTTTACTTTATGTCTGCCTCCTGCTTGTGATTCCACACTTGAGATATGTGACAAGAAATGCCCCTGCTTGGGCCCATCACCTCCAGGAAGAGAAGTAATGTCCAGGTGCAATGCCACTCAGGTGACAAGCTAGACTTGGTGGTTAGTCTTGGTGGACTGGACCTCGGCTATAGAAATTGTAGTTCCGTATAAAGATTGTCCGGGTGGATGGGAGCCGGAGCTTGTGTGGGAGATACCAGCTAGACATAGTTGGGTTCACTTCCATGCACAGTTTTGGCTCCAGAACCGCACCCCTGGAAAGTGGATGGACCCTCTTCCAGAATTGCCTAAGGTGAGGGGCAGTGGGCAGACATGGGGTTACTTGTTACTTGAGTGCTGCTATGTTGGAGTTTATCCCAGTGAACAAGAGGGTTGCCCCACTGTGACTTTGCATTACAGAGGGGAAGCCTGATTGTTGTTGGCACATACTAGCTGAACAGCAGTTCAGAGTACCGGGCCTTCTTGGAGACTCTGGGTGGGGTCCTGGAGAAGGCACCAACTGGGGACTCTACGGTTCAATGCTCACTCTGGCAATGATGGAGAGATTTGGAGGGGGGGTGCTTGGAAGGAACCCAATCTGAACCTTAATGGTGTTTTCTGTGCCAGTCATGGATGGTCCATAACTATCATTATGTTTTAACATATGGCAGCATGTAAGTGTGCTTTGCACCAGGACTCCTTAGGCCAGTGGTCAATGATCAACTCTAGCAGTTGTATATTCTGGACACTCAGGTGAAGAGAGGGGCAGAGCTGTCAACTGATCATCACCTGGTAGTGAGCTGGATCAGATGGTGGGGGAGGACTGCCAGAGACACCCAGTAAACCTAAAAGCGTGGTGTGGATGAGCTAGGAACATCTGGTGAAGGACCCCGTCCAGAAGGTCACAGGCACTACAGAGGAGCTTCTCCTTCTCCTCCCAGGGGAGGCATGCATGCTGTTCAAGGCCTCCATTGTAGAAGAGCCAGCTTGGAGTTGTGGTCTTAATAGCAGCAAACCAAGAATTTAGTGGTGGACATTAAATTCAGGCCTTTCAGGTATTCTTACCCAAGGGGACTTCAGATTCAACAGACATGTACCAGCAGGCCAAAAGGGCTGCAGCTTTGGCTGTTGTGGTAGTGAAAACTCAGTGGGAAAACTTGGATGTGGAAGGAAAAGGACTTTCTCAGCTGAGGATGTCAGATGATTGAAGGAACACTAAGCTCTTAAACCCAACAGACACACCATCTGCAGAGGAGGCAGGACTGGAGGCTGGGGGTGTCATCATCACCGATTTCCTTAGCAGACCTCACTGAGGTAGTTGGAAAACTCCACGGTGAAAAGGCACCAGGTCATGTTGGGAGCAGGTCATTGGGTCATGCTGAATCATTTCTACCTATTGGCACTCATTTCCACCTAGGAATTTAATATGACTCATGCATCTGGACTTTCCTCCATAGAAGTTTTCTATAGATAGTGGACTGGTCCAATGGTTTGTGATTTACCAATCAGTGATCTTTTAACATAACTTGCCTCAATACAAAATTGTCTGGAATTCATTGATTGTTGATCGAATCATATGATATGCGTAGGAAGGAATCTTCACGGAACATACCCACCAAAGTGCTTTAAGTAAACTGCTAAGGGGTGGCACCAATGCAAAAAGTTTATATCTACTAATTGAATTGATTTGTATAAAATTTGGTTTACATGTTCTTGTAATGTCCAAGTTGACTCACAAACTCTGGTCATGGCTGATTTAAGTGGGTGTGGTTTATTAAAAAATAATCAAATTTCCTGATTTAATACACTTACATATTCAATATTAAAACAAAACAAAACAGCTAATTTTATGCCTGATACACACAGTTAGTATAAAAATGTATGGAACTTTATGGAACTGAAGTTATAGAAGCCAAATATTCTAACAATTAAAAATTCATCAGTCCAGCTGAAACCACCATTTTGACCTGCAGAGCCCCAGCTTAAACAGACAAGAATTAGCTGTAGGGAGAGCATCACATTATTTTTCCAGGTGTTTTTGGTGGAAATGTGAAGTTATTGTCATATACTTGGCACCTGATTGGGTGTTCCAGGAATGGGTGAGAGAAAATATTTTGTTTAACATTCTATGCACACTGTGGAAATGTCATTTAGACTTTCAAAACTGTTCATCCAAATCATATCTTCGTTGCACCCCTTTCATATTTTTATCCATTAATTTGGACACTGTATCTCACAGGTAAGTGTAGCATTGCTAAATCTCACATGGCATCGATCTCAGAACCAGGCTTATTCATTTCTTCAAGCACACCTTAGGTTTTATCTTTTGCCCTCCACACCCTTACCTTTATCGATTCCTCTATTCCCTCCCCCATCCTCCCCTCGTATCATTCCTTTCTTCTTCTCTAATAAAGTCATATGTATCTGCCAGCAGTGGGGATTTCACCCAAACTTGGAAGCTAGTCTTTGCTATTTATCAGTGGGGGGGATAATATATTTCTACTGTAGACTACCTATACACAGCAGAGGAAATACATTAATTCAGTTTCACTTCTGTTGCTGAGCATTAAGACTTGAAAGTGCTGCTAGTAGACACTTAAGTCAAACCAATGTCAAAGTGCTTAAACAAAAAAACAGACTTCCTACACTCGTCTGTTTTCAGTTCCTTGAACTTCACATCCAGTCTGCTTCCAATCTAAAACAGAATTCCAATAATCTGAGACCTTTCAATCAATATTGTAAGTAACAGGAGCTCCATGATTAGTATTATTTGCGTTTTATCATCCAGACAGGCGCTGACCCGTAATGCATTTTTCATTACTTAAATCTAGTTTGTTTTGCACCCTCCGCCTCCACCCCTTGTAATTTTGTCAAACATCATAACGGTGACACAAATAGAAAGAGATACTTTGCAATTTGCCCATCGAGCAACATTGTCATTTTGGAGTTTGACGAACGTCGGGCTAAAATGTCAGGCTCCTAATTCTTGCAGAGTAGCTGATGAGATGTCAGGTAGCATGACATTTCCCTCTCATCTTCCTCTCACTCCTCTTCTCACAGTAGATGCGTGATGATACAGAAGAAGTCTTTCCATTCCTTCACTGAGATGTTAATGCCTTTGGTGTAAAAATAAATGTTTGCTTTGGTATTTTTTATTAATACCATGCAATAGTGATTCAACCTATAGTTGGTTCATAAAAGCATTAACATTTGCTGTTCTAACCACCTATAAGGAGGTCCTCCCCCTTTTCTGTCTAAATGCGAGCAAAAGAAGCAAGGATAGAGCAATTAGAGCAAAACAAATGTCCACTGGCAACCCTCTTCTCTCCTCAAGACGCATTTAAAGGAACTGGACTGTCCTCAATGGTCGCGCACCTTGATTGACTTCTGGGTCATGGCTGGAGGACGGAGAAACAAGAACATGAGGAGGCACAAAACTGAGACATGAGAAGAGCTTTAGTCAGTTTCATTCCAAAGGAAAAATGCATTTTCATTGTCATCTATGCAGTTTTGTCATCGTCCATTAAAGATCTTATTGATATTAATCAAGTTCTATTTCTACGCTTCTACCAAACTTGGATGTACTAATTGAGCCAAATGACTATTCAGTCCCACAGTGTTACAAAGTCACAGCTTAAGAAATTGAGAGATCCACTGTCTCGTGACTTATTTAACTTTATGTCTCCCTTTTAAACTTTTACCGCACACGCACGCACACACTATTCCTCTGTTATCCTTTCCTATCACACCCAGTCTTCAAAACAGGCCTGTCTGTTTGACTGATTGCAGTTCAGAGGTGCACAGGAGGGGAAAAAGGCTGTTATGGAATTTGTTAAGCCATATCTGAAACATAGCACACACACACACACACACACACACACATGCACACACATACACACTCTCAAGCACAGTGTTTGACAGCATAACTGCACGCATTTGTGGCCACTGCGATTT
>OMKZ01050538.1:0-14790 GCA_900302535.1 Neoniphon sammara | reverse complement strand
TGTGGGGGCAAATAGATTATCACATAGACATCACGGTGTCTGTTACACCCGCTGCAGCCCCACAAGCTGAAAGAGGGTGGTGGTGTGTGGGGGGGGTGTTGAGTAACAGAGCGTGCCCCAGGAAATGACTAAATCCATACCGACAAGGATATGACATTCCATCCAGAGCGTCACAGGCAGCGCTCTGCTCTTCCTCTCCTCTCTGCCCAACGTAAAGCTAGCATTGATTTTCAGACAGATTTCAGCTTTAATGGATGAAACGTTGAGGTCAGTTTCAGCCCGATAAGAGACTGACAGCCTCACCCATGTCACTTCTGCAAGACCGACATCTGAATTACAGAGAGTGTGTGTGAGAGAGAGAGAGAGAGAGGAGGGGGGGCTGTAATACATAACACATCCAGAAGGTATTAGTAGAAGTGGCTGAGGGGACATCAAGCCTTAAATTCCCTCGCATCTATCCACAGTGACGTGGGGGGTCGCAAAACGCTTCCTATCTGCCATGTTGTTTGCTGTGCTAAGGCTGGCTAATCCTGTGCCTCACAGTGACTGATATGAATCCTTCTGTGAGATGGCGCAACACTTTATCCTTAAGAAGCACATTCACGCTACCGCATTGAAATCGCAGGCAAGGAAATGTTTGAAGATACGGTGGGATTTGATTTCCTCCATGGACTAAGATTACTGCTCAAAATTCAAAACAGACATCGGCAATTTACATATTCATCCCGGCAGAATGAGAGCTGACCTGTGCCGTCTTATCTATTTCCATCAAAAAGGAATATTGGATTTCTGTTTTGAGGGATAAGTGAACTGCTTGTACCCAAAGCCTTATTTAGGGCCGCTGTTGTGAAGGTTCACAGTGAATATTTGGAGATTGATGCCTGACACAGAGGGTCATTTTCTGTATAATCTAAATTGGAGAACCATGAGCTGTGAAATTTGTGTCTAGATTTGAAATGTCGCCTCTTTGTGATGCAGACTCAAGCAAATAAATCATGTCCAACTTATCACACGAGCCGCTCCTCTCAAGGCCTGATTGTCAGCAGGAGAAAAATGAGAATGTGGCAGAGGATGATTTTGATCTGTTCAGGGACCTGGGACAGATAAATCATTCAGTTACCTCCAGCTGACAAAGTCACATTTTCAGATCTATTCTCACCAGAGATGTTGACATTTGAAAAGCAGCTCGAGTGCTCTGGAAGTGGAATGTGATTAGTTTCACGATAAGTCCCCAAATACGGCAGCTGTAATGATGGTTTTAAATGATTTCTTTTTTGAATCCCAAGTGCAGTGTCATTGAAATCTTCCCTCTAAGGCATGTGCAATTATAACTTAAATTATTACAACTTTGATGATAAGTGATGAGTTGATGAGGATGCTACTTCCACTTATCTCAGCCTTGGAGTTTATTTGTGGATTAGAGGAGTTGATTATAAAAATCCACAGATTCGCAGGGCCATTGTACGGAGCCCCTGAAATGACACAAGCAATTTCTTTTTTTTCCCAAAGTTTCTTATTTCTCTCACAATGAATGACCAGGTGCACGTGAGAAACTATCGGGTACGTACTAGAAACCATCTTCTGTAGTCGTGCTTACAAATCACCAATGGTTTCCTGTTTCTTCTTCATTGTTCTTTGCAGAGATTACAATACAGAAGTGGGTCGACCCATATTTCAACTTGGACTTTAATTTAAAGACATAACTGCTTTGCTTGCTAGTTGTAACTTCATCTCTGTATCTCTGCATGTCTTTTGCAAGCAAAGCCACCAGAAATGGATTCTTGTCTGCATCTTCGTAACTTCCCTTTCCACCTCTCTTTGCCTGAGGAGCTTTATTTATACTATAAGATGAGCGTTACAGCTGTTTTGTTTCATATTGATCTGTATTTGGTTTTCTTCCTCATGGTTCAAAACAAAGCTCCTCTGTTTCATTTTCTCCATGGCTGCACCGTTGCTTGACTCTGGATTGCAAACATTATGTGTATACAGAGTATATCTGGAATATGATATAATATTTCTATCAGTACATATCAAATCACTCTAACCAACCTTCAAAGCATCATGGGAAAATGGTTTATGCTTAGTGGATCTATGAAGCTCATTATTTTCCCTTGGATTCACCCTGCGTCACTGGCAGGGCCTCAGTGGAATTTCAGTGTCATTAAGGAACCATTAAGATAGGCTTTACTTAAAAATCCAACCCATTTTATTTGTCTGCGCATGGAAACTACTTAATATTGTGGCTGGATCATGCTTGTTGCTTTATTTGCTTCTACCTCACTTAGCAACTGAGGCATGTTTTGAACTGGAGTTTCTTTTTGTGTGGCAAAAATTATAATAGTTTTGTGAGAGTCAGGTCTCATAACACATTTACTATGCGCACCTACACAGCTGTGCTCGGGGATTGTGGTAAGGTTTAGTAGTGGCAATCATCCTCAATCACCTCGTAAGCCAAAAATCTTGCAGTAAATAGCTTAAACATATGCTCTTTAAATATCCAAGGAATTCCCCTTAAACACCCTACAAAATGACATTATTGTTGCCGCAACTCAAAACAAACACAGTTTGGCCAGCCAAGAAGGCCGCCCTTAAACGGGCTCAGCATGGGACACCGGCTGTGTGTGTCCCGCTGTTTTGATTCATTGGGAATGTTAGCCATGCCTAGAGCGCTTTATGCGGATTTATAGACTCATTGAATGTGCTTTTGATTCTGTAGTGGATGGCTCTGCAGCCCATAATGACGGGTCTTTAGCAGTGGATAACAGCCCATCTCTGGGGGCCCAAACCACCACAGTGATATCACTGCGGACACAGCCAAAGAGAAAGGGATGTTTTCAGCAACCTCATTTTCTCACAACTTGTCTGTCATATCAGATCATCTGATTACGTTTTTATGAGATGAACTCTTCTTAATTACAGCTCTTTGCTGTCCGTGCAAACAGAGCAACATTCATATCCATTTGCTCCTTTACTGCATCAGTATTGGCTGCAGGGAACAGTGTTAATTTATAATTGTTAATTGCTCATCTCTATCTAAACATGGATGGATTTCACATGATTATGTAGAGCTTTGGTAATGAAAATTGCCCCATGACATCACACCACACAGCGCCTTGCTGGACCTATTTGGATGAGACAGCACACTGAACACAGGGGACCAACATGCTTGGTTTGCGGTCATGTTGACTTTCGGGTTTTTAGGCCCATGGTATAATGAAGGAAAGATGGCTGCGAGCCACATGAAGCAAAGTCTATTATGAGAACAGAATTCCCTTATCCACAAGCAAGAGGCCTTCAAGCGCACTTTGCAATGACAGCATTCAGTTGGCTGATGGCAGGAGCATGTCGTGCAGTTTCAGACAAAAACTGGAACAACACAGTCTTTATTTCTGGAGTTAGACTGGTTTATTGAAGTATGTAAACAACCAATATACAGACAATATGGGAATGGTTTTGTTACAAAATAATATAAATATGCAGCTGTGGCTGGTGAAGACATAGATAGGCTATCGGGTTACTTAGTGACAGTTTAAGATGTTAATATAAGTCATTCAATGTCTTGCGTAAATACTGTGCTCCGAGTTGAAAGTATATGTGCTGTATACTGCTTTTCTGGCTTGACTTGCCTCTGACGATTTTTGATGTTTATTTTGAAATGCAAAATCAAAAAATCAGTTATATGGCATTTATAGCAAAAATGTTTTTTGGGTGATGTTCAAAGAGTAGTAAAAGACTGAAAAAGGGAGAGAGAGAGCGAGAGACGGGGCTGATGTAATCACAGAGTACCTGTCAAACCCTTTGCTGACAACTGCAGACCAAATTTCCTCTCTTACCTGTGGTGTTCTGGTGGTGTCAGGTCCCCTAGGGGG
The DNA here is from genome assembly GCA_900302535.1 of Neoniphon sammara. Classification (NCBI taxonomy): domain Eukaryota; kingdom Metazoa; phylum Chordata; class Actinopteri; order Holocentriformes; family Holocentridae; genus Neoniphon; species Neoniphon sammara. The sequence goes on along the minus strand of OMKZ01050538.1, from coordinate 10,921 downwards.
AAGGAGATTAATGTGACTCACTGTGTCTCTGATCCTTAACCCTGCGCACACTCATCACAGCTTCTGCTGCGTCGCCTTTGCCTACATCAGTGGACTGATCCAGCTTTTGAGTGAACTCGGCTTGTGACAAACAGCATTGAAATAAGAATACAAAAAGAGATGCATATTTTTTTTCCATATGCAAAATATTTGCTGCTATCTGCTACTTCAAACTCACAAACTTTGTCTCTCACTTTGACAGTCTCCTGCCTGCTTGCTCTGCCATGAAGGAATAATTTTGCTCAGGCATAAGGCAGCAGTTTGGGATAAGAGTAGAATCAATAAAAAACACCATTTGTTTGGCTGGGAATTCACTAATCCAGGAGAGAGAGAGAGAGAGGAGAGAGGGAGAGAGAGAGAGAGGGAGAGGGAGAGAGAAAGGTTATGGAAGACACATGTATCTATAGTGCAGTGGGTCCAGTAAGATCTATGCCTTTTGTGGCTGGTACACACCTTCCAGATGGCTAATGGCTCTCTGTGCCTCTCCTCCAATTGTAAACTGTCATCTCCTTAAACCACTGACACAGCTGCAGGCCAACCAGAACACATCTGTGTGCATAACAAATACCCATCATAAAAAATAAATCAATTAATCCATCAATAGATTGAAATATCGAACCAGTCAAACGGCTGCGCAGTGGGTCCTGGGGGCATTTGATCTGAATCCCATGTGTAATCAATGAATGATTGTCACATGTGAGCGTTCAGCTGTGCGGGGAAATGCAGAGCGACGGTAACAGGCCACGTGTCTTTCAAACTTTCTGTGCCCTGCGGCTGCATGGCACGGACTGTTAAACATATAACAACATACAGGCAGCTCTGCTCAGCTGGATGAGGAGTAAATACGTGAGATTTAACGTGAGAATGTGAAGAAAACATGTTTATATCACGATAACCCTTAGTAATTAATTCAATATCAATATCTGCTAAGATATACAATGTCACATCTTGTATAATCAAGCTGATTGCATTGCATTGCACTGAACTTCATGGTAATATGAAGTATGATAAAAGACAAATTTTCAAACAATATTCCCTAATTTATTTCAGATCTCATTTTGTGACAGATTCTAATCAGTATTTGCTTTTTGCCGTTAAATTAAACAAGTCAACTGTGTATGGTGATGACTCAGTACCATCATTTCTTCGCAGTATGATTCTATTGATAGACAAAACTGATAATATTAAATTACTGCTCAGTGCTATAGGAACCCTTTGGGGGAATTGGATATCAGGCAATGAAAAAGGCAAGAATAATTCACTCATTTGCAATTACACGAAAAGGAATGCACTGAAGTAGCATGTGATTTAGCACTGATTATGCAACTTTATGTCATTGATGAGTATGAAACGGAGACTGCTGGCTAAATATGGCACATTCATAATCAATAATCACTGCCTCTGATGGAAATAAACTGCAACGATGTAAGAATAAAAAAATAAAAACACACAGAACACAATGAAGAATGGATTTTAACAGAGAAAGCTAATCTCCCATCTCTGTCAAAGACCTGCTGCAACGTCCCACCTGAAGTCTGGCCCTGTTTTACAGCCAGGGCCTCGGGGGCCTTTTTCCTTTTAAGTCTGATTGAGGGCAAGAGCTGTGTTTTATGGCTTTGGACACCTGGGGGTCAGAAACCATACACACCAACAAAGTGTACTGAGAGCCGGTGCGTAACCCTTTGAACTAACTTATTTCCCCGCTGGTTGTCCACCGCGCCCCTCCTCTCCTGAACCCGCTGTTCCTCTTTGTCTTTCCCAGCCTGCGCTCGGCAAACTCTGCCTGACAGGTGTAATGGCCGGTATCAGATATCATTGTTCTTGCCAGGGAGTTTAGGCAAACCACTCAATTAATTTCACAGTTGAAAAGGGTAGAGCCAGTGAAAGGTCATCCCCATTCATTATCCACAGTAGCTATTTAATCTGCGTGTGCATAATTCTGTTGTCTTTGCCATTATGGAGACATTAACATTTCGACTTCTCTAAAGGTTGGATTGATTTGAAAATAGCGCAAACTGAATTACAATGTGTTCTCTACTGGTTACATGAAATGGGAACGCTGCTTTTGGATGAGTATGAGAAGAGATTAGGTTTTTCCCAAGGTCTGAGCAGAGAGAGAGAGAGAGAGAGAGAGAGAGAGAGAGGACTACACCCTGCAGTCAGCATGCTGTAGTCATTAGCTGTGTGGTGGGGAGGTTTATTGCTTCCCACTCGTGTTAAGTCAATCCAACATTTTACTCCCCGCTCTCTCTCTCTCTCTCCTCTTGTCAGTTTCATGTACAATTGTTATGTCTATGCGCGTTTCCGGTCAATCAGTGCATGAGTGCAATGTTCTGGTTGGATGAGCCAGCAGCCTGTCAGCCCCATCGGTCGAGGCCAGTCCCGCTGCAGATCCCCGAGGCAACAGGAGGACGGGTGGAGCTCCTGATCTTGGAGCTCTTAACTGCATGGCTGCAGGCCAGTGGCTAGGACGGCCTCCAGTCATTGATGTCATCACAGCTTTTCTGGTATCAACACCCTCAGGATGTGTGTTCATCCATGTTTGTTTTGTGTCTATGGCACAACAGCAAGATGCAGTTACCATCCGAGCATTTTTTTTTCTTTCAAAGCTTCTTTTTTTCCCTTTGTGCTTATTTTATCCTGCGCCTAGCCTCTCTGTTCACTAAACAAAATCGAAGCAATATGGAAGGTTGAATGAGCTACACTGTGGTTCGTTTTTGAACACTGATTACAGAGGTCGATAACAAAAGCCTATTTTTTGCGTTCCGTGGCTGTAAAAGTTGCTGATGCTGGCCGACCCGGAGCTGACGAGGAATGATTGTGTTTCACATGCTCCTGCAGGCTGTTCTGTCCCGCTCCCGCAGCCTCGTGGCAGACAGACTATCACATTTTCCACCAAAGGACATCGGCTGCTTCTCCAACCTTCAGAATGTGTTTTCGTTTTCTCCAGGTCTGGGCTCGCCCGTCACAAGGTCATGAGGGGCGACGGCTAAATAAATTAAACGAAAGCCTTTTTTTTTTTTTTTTGCAGCTGATTGATAGTCACTTCTTGACAGGTTAGATCTCCATAATATTTAATGGCGGGGACGGTGACTGTCAGCTGCCGCTCGCGTTGCCTCAAAATCCAGTCAAGGCTATTGACTGGCCATCACTGTCTCCCCGTTTCCATTGATTTTCCTTTTTGCTCTTAGCTTCCCACTCTTCCTACACCCACCTCATCACTCCCTCTCTCTTTTTTTTCTCACTGTACATCTGTTGCTTGGCCTTCCAGCTCTCTCTCTTTGTTTCTCTGAAGGTAAATATGAGTCACTGTCCAGAGGGAGTAGAGAGGATGATGCATTCATTTCAAACACCTTTTGCCAGAGGGGGAAAAAATATTAAAATTAAAATTCTGTATGTTGTATGTCCTCCAGGAGTCCACACTCTTTTAATATTTAGATTAAACTGCCACTTGGCGGATGTTTTAAGTGAACTTCGGAACTTACTACTATTATACCATATAGTTAATATATTTAAATATACTACTTTAAATATGTGGGGTAAGGATGTCCCCATGGGAAGTCAAATCCTGGCAAGTATGTCATGCAATGAACCACAAAGGATATAAAGATATGAAAATATGTGTGTGTAATGAGTGTGAGTTTGTGTGTGCACACACAGACACACACACATGTAGCACAGTATATGTGGTATGCTGTTTGAGAGCAGTGGATAGTTTAAAGTCCCTACAGAATAGCTTTAATCCAGAGTGAATTATTCACGACTGTAGGTCTGCCAGAGCCTACTGCATGATGAGGAGAGAAGGAAAGGCACAGATCTCTCTTCCCTTTGTACATGTACACACACACACACACACACACACACACACACACGCGCATCCACACTCATCTCCCTCATAACCACTCAAGTAGTGTGGCTGCCGTCTGGTGCAAAGCCATTTTCTTCTGCAGTGTCAGATTACCTGTCACTCAGGAGACCGCCATGTCTGATGACACAGGGTTAGACGTTGATTCCGGCTTCAGCAGCTGATACAAAATGTAGCCTGAGTGTTACTTTCTTGTCGCGGGCCAGCTGGTTTTCTTCCAGTGCTGCTATAATAAACATGTCACAAAACAAAAAAAAAACAAAAAAAAAACTGCGCGTTATAATAGGGCTGGGCAATATGGACAAAATCAAATACCTCGATATCAATATTGTTATGATATTGCAGGGATGACTATTGGTGCTTTTTTACAGATATTTACACAAGGCATTTTTGCTCAACAGTCATTAGTAATGTGGATATGATGACGAAGCAGGTTAAGCTCACAAAATTGCATCCCTTTACTGTAATGCAGCCTTTAAACCAGGAAAAGACAACACTTATATCGATACTATGATATCCAAAATCCCAGATGATGTCTAGTGTCATGTCACAATATCAATATAATATCGATATATTGCCCAACCCTATGTTGTAACATCATATCCCCTCATGTCTGCAGTTACATTATACAGGTTATTCTGTGAGTGATTAAACAAGTGTCTCTATCTTTGAGATCAAATAAGGTCAAATCTTCACCTTGTATTTACTTGTACATGCCCGATCACCAACACCGTGGCCTTGCACACGACTTGACAGCCATTCAGTGGCAAATATAAATTCTCTGCAGGGGCATGATAGCACCGGTGCGGCACAAGCTGCTATCTTTCCACGAGTCTGCTGATTTCCTGCCCCTTCACAGCAGCGATGGTGAGAGATTCACCGTTTCTCTTCGTTCCCTGTTCTTACTTATGCACTGAATGAAAGCTGCTCCTGTAATTAGTACACTCAGTTCTCCTTTATTCACAACAGTTCATAGTTTAAGTCATCCAGCTAGTGGTTTAAGGATTAGACAGAGCCACAATGTTCTGCCCCTGATTTAAGATATAAATGAACAGCAGCAGCTTAGAGTCTCACTTCATCTAAATGGACTTTTATTGATCATTTGAGGCAGACAGCAGTAATAAAGATGCTGGTCAGGCAGCGTAACATCACTGCTTTTGCTGTGTATACCTGCATGATCAATGGTCTAATTCTTAAGTAATGTTTTGTCTTCCTTTGCTTGCCTTACCATGCTGCAAGGATTCATTGTGCTCGTTTGTGTGTGTGTGTGTGTGTGTGTGTGTGTGTGTGTGTGTGTATTTGTAGATATTCTTTATCTTCATTCCATTGAAGTCGAAACTTAATTAAAAGCAAAGTGTCTCCGGGGTCTAGGAACTCAAGCCTCTATCGTTTTTTTTTTCCTCAATTAGTTAAATGGAAACCATTAACAGACCATTTGTGGGATACCATAATGGATCTATCTCAAATGGCTCCTATGAATGATGTAATATTGAGATGGAGAGAAAGGCAGAGAGAGAGATAGAGTGATATGAGATAGTGAGAGAGGTACGAGACACGTACATTGTGATCACTACCAGAATTTACTTCACATTTCTTCCTTGTTTTCTGGGTCAGATTGGGTGATAACCTCCATATACTCCTATAAACTGGTCATCATTACTTATATATCTCATCCCAGATATATGTGGCAATGTGTGATGGAAGAGTGGACAGACATGGAGCATGTGCAGTATGATGACTTGAATCGAAACGTTTAAATGTGTAAGAAAGTGTGTTTTTAAATAATAATATAAATTCTTACATTTAAAAATATGAACAATCAAGTTTCTATCATACCAAGTTTTAACTCAACTTGAGCATAATTTTTGTCCCTGTGTGTTTTGCCATTATCCATTTCAGCCTTTTTGCAGAAAATGTGTCACTCAAGGTGAAGTCACTTAACTGACTAACCTAAATACCTAAATCAACAACCCACACACTTAATATTTTCCAGCTACCAGTTCTGTTTAATATGCAGGGCTAAATAGAGTTGATTAGATTAGTTTCAGTTGCATGTACAAAAGTATACGAGCTTATATAAAGTGTAATAGAGTGAACCACTAAATGCAGAGAGAAAGGCAAAGTTTGCATTGGCATGGAAGATATAATTTGTGGTTGCTCACAGTCTTACTTGTTTGCTAACAGAGTAAATACCAACTTTTTAGACAGGTTATGCTGATATTATAGTGTTAACGTTTAAGTTGTAACAGTGAATTTTACTTGAGAAGTGTGATGCTCACTCTCAATATAATAATGCTTTCCACCGTTTGCAGTGCCACTTTTTGTCAGCAGTTAGATATTCAAAAGGGATTTAATTTCCATGAAAATACATGCAAATATAATGGAGTTTGGAATATTTTTACGGTTTCACGAGCTAGGCGATGTGTTCTGTTTCAGAGCAGCTATCTATGCTTGTCTAACCCTCGGTGTCTTGGAGGAGGTTACATTTTCAAGGACCAAATATCAAGGCAAATAAAAAAGAAGAAATCAGTGAGTGACTTTTGACCAATGATGGCTTCAGTCCACCGCCATTCATCCCCCGATGTATTCATCCGGTCGCCCAGCCTTAATTCAGGGCACTTGCTCTTGTCTGAGATGTCACTGTGTGCTGTAAATCAATATGTTTTTATTTGTTCCCCCTGAAATGGGGCTTGTCTGTTTGTTATTGCTGTGTGACAGCATCATCTGTTTTTTTTTTTTTTTTTTTTTTTTTTTACTGGGAGTGGGTGGACAGCGCTGAAGAGGAGGATCAATGAATGTCTTAATTCTTTCAACAATAACTCTTCATTTCAGCACCCGGGAGGCCTTTGTTTTGAATGATCTGAACTATAATTATCATGTAAGAGAAAAGTCATGGGAAACCGAGCATGAGACTAGTGATGAGGTGATACTACTGCTTTTAAATACACAGGCTGAAATTTAATTTGTGCCAGATGTCAGATGTCAAAGAATGAAATGGTGACTGTAAGGGGCATCAGGCTATGTTGTCGTAAATCTACAGGACTATCAGACAAGCAGCGACATTCACCAGTCACTTGATCTAGAAGTTACAGGGTTAAGTGTGTGACTTCAAGTATTTCATGTCACCCATCACAGATGTTTCATTGAATCAGACTCCCAACACCTCCAGAAGGCTCAGCAGTAATGTCCCTGCGTCCCTTTCCTTTCTGCACCCAATCTCAGCAGCAAACACACCCATAGTCACCTGTTGGGCTGCAGGGCTCAACTATTCTGGTTGTCAAGTGTTGGATTAAATATTCTGTTGATTAATCAAGCAAATGGATAAGAGAAACAGTGCTTTTTTAAGCTTTATTGAAAAAAGTGTATTCCCTTTATAGTGTCTTTTGCTGCAATATATCAAACTTTAGCAGCAGTGTATGATAAATTTAAAAGGATAATGGCTAAACCCCATATGCCAAAATAGAGCTATCCTCAGTTCTCATATTTGTAACGTAAAAGTTTGGATTTAGTGTTCCTGTTTCATTTCTGGACAGTTTTGCTTCTTTTAAATAATTCCAAATACTCCCTTAACAAAAATATATTTATCACATAAGTTTAACCACCTGTTTAAAGATAAGAGAGTAATACAGTAGAGATAAATACAAATTGACATTTGGAGTGAAAAATGGATTCATCCTCTATGTCACTGTAGCTTTCTACAGAGAACTTTTGGCAAGCGTTGCAACACTCAGATGTTTGACAGAAACAGGATTTGTTGCTAATGCAGCCGTTATGCTCACACACACACACACACACACACACACACACACACACACACACACACACACACTTATCTAACTGGATTTTGAAGTTAAAATTAACTTTTAATGTCTCATGCTCCATTAATATCCTCAGTGCTGTTCTTTTAATCAATACAGGAAATGGAAGTCACCGCTGTGAATACAGATTTTGACACACAGACGTGTTTAGAAGTGCATATTAAAAATGTCTCTAAAAGATGAAGATGAAGATAAAAACTCAAAGAGGAAACTTAAAATTGGGGATATTTCCAAATATTCAAATGCAGGATACTAGAGATGAATACTCTAAGGTTGAGGAATCATATTAGCACTATAATCATCCACACTACCTTCAGTTTATGCCTAGTTCCCAAAACTACAATAATTTTTAAACTTGCTGTTGGTCTCAACAGCAACATGGTTATGGGACTTTTAACTCAAGTTGAGTTAAAACTGACTGTCTTGAAAAAGTCCACTTAGAATTTCAGACACTTGATTTTATCAGCAAGTGAACATAAAGGATAATTACATCAAGAAATGAGAACAGTGTACAACTTCTCACTGACATAGCTCTATTACCTTGTGATATAAGGCCTGACTTGGTCACAAAATAGATTTTGATGTTTCAGAGCCCAGCTGATATTCTTTCTTATCAGCAAGACAAATAATACCACAAATAATCCATGGGATTTATCAACTGGCCTTGACAAAGCTCCCCTGTTTCCTTTGGCTTCAGTAAAACCCGATGTGCTTCCACACACCCTGTGTGATTTATTTCCCCACTGAAAGAGAAAAAGCAAAAAAACAACAGTCAGAGTTGCAATACTCAGTCACCGTATTGAAGAGACTTGCACAAAGCCATTTGGACCATTAGGAAGTCATGCATTCCTGTTCAAATTCAGATGGACAACTTGAGAGACCAATGAGAGGATGGAGGGCGGGACTTATTCTGTTTTTCCACAGAAATTGCAGGTCTTTTATTCTGTAAGGAGGCAGCCTGGGAATGAGGTTATATATCGTGCAGCATAAAAGCGTACTCTCAAATCTTTTTATTAGTGAACATACCACCAACAAACAGTGCAGCAGCAGCCCTGCCACAGTCAACCAGTGCCTTATCTATAGCTCTATACTTTAGTCATGTTGTGTCCCAGTCAGTGTGCTTTCTTCTCAGCCACAGCCACTCACTGGCTCTCACAGCTGCCTCCACCACAGTATTTACTGTCTGCCTTAACCTTTACTCATAAGTTTCTTATTCACGCAGCCTAGCAGTGATAAACTTGACTTTGCTGCAAACTCCTAGCATTCAGCCTCCACAGGGCGCACGCTAGCTTTCCAACGCTGCTGCTTCACCTCTGCTGCCAACTCAGTCTACCTAAGCGTTTTTCTTTGATACACCTCATCAGCTGCATCCTCCCATAACACTGTAAACTCCACAAAATACACAATCCGCTGTGCCTCGGACCAAAACACCAAGTCTGGCCTTAGGGCAGTGCTCACTTTGTCTTGGATTGTCAGCCCTTTCCCCAAAATTCCTGCTATTTCTCAATCTCTGCCCACCCTTCTTGCCCAAAAATACTTCATTCCCTCTTCTTCCTCACAGATAAGGTTAATTTTAATGTCACTAGGTGTATTATTCTTAGAACATACTTGTTTTGCGTCCTGATAAAATACGTCCAAATGTGGTTACAGTACACCTGAACTTCAGGGACAGGCAGAGTCCTCACCCACCTATTCACTGAGATTTTGTGGTTAGTCTTAGATAGGTTATACCTATAATGAATCTAATTTGGTTTGTCTCCACATCCCACAACCCCCTCCAGCCTTCCTGTCTTCCAGTATAACAGTATATTCCCAAGTGGATGTATTCCCAGGGCCCAATGTATATTCCATCAATGTAACTTTTTTCTTTTTAAAAATTAAAGATATTTTTTGGCATTTCTCCTTTATTCGACAGTGACGGTAGAGATAGATAGTAAGGATAGACAGAGAGAGAGAGAGAGAGAGAGAGAGAGAGAGAGAGAGAGGATGACATACAGTAAAGGACATGGGTTAGAATTGAAGCTGCGCCACCGCATTAAATAATCCGAGGTACGTGCGCTTCACGGTTATCTACCGGGACGCCCCAACATCAGTGTAATTTTTTTCAAATTGAAAACTGCCCCATGCTCCCTCAACCCCGTGTTCTCTCAGCATTAAAAGAAGAAAAATGTCCATATCGCTTGAATATTAACAAAAATGCACAATCTGATAGCACATGTTGTGACTCAAATAAGACTGTTGACTGTTGGGAAGCAGCTTGTCCATAAACCCCATTTCAGATATTATTTACTGAACATGTATTATCAGTCTATTCATTTGTATTAATATTCTTCTTTTTTGTTAAAGGAATGTAGGATTTAAAGAACAGTGCTATTTTCATTTTGTAAACAACAACAACAACAACAATAAAAATACATTGAGGAAATACATGATTTTGGAGCATAGAGCCCTGGGAAAGTTGATATTCTCCTCTGTCAACACTTCCAGATTCACCCACAGCTGAGCTTTATCAGGGAAGGTGAGCTGTAAGGCGCCATAATTCCCCTCTCAGTGTCTTCAGCGGCTTAACTGCTTCAACCTGTCTCAGAGATAATGCTGAAACTGTATCAGAGAGATATCTCTTCTACCCTTTGTGCATTTAAAAACACCTTCTGATAGCACTGCTACCTGACATGCAAACCAACATGGCTGTCAAATTAGAGGATCCTCTGACCTGCAGTTTCCATAGCGACCTTGAAGGAGTTTTTTAAGCTTTGAGACGCAGCACTGAGTGTACCGAACTTCCCGTGAAAACATCTTGCGGTTTGTTTTCAAAGCAGCATTATCATTAGATTTATAGAGAAACAGCATTACTTACTAAATGGATTTTTTTTTTTTTTGAGAACTTGTTTTTTTCCGCCTCAAGGTTCTGTGTTTTGTATGCAGGAGCTTCCACATCAATCATTTTGCAATGGATGGGCCCCTACTGAGGCTCATCATCCAGGTCCCTCCAGGCTGAAATAAATCGCTGGTAGAGGAATGTAGAAGAAGGGCTGCTGGCTTTTCTGACCCAGTAGTATGTAAACAGACTTTTAGACCAGCAATACTGAAACCAGGAGTTTGTGCGCACGGGCTAAAGTCACCTCATGGTCACGACGGGTACGATTTCTAAAGATTGTTATCTGAAGAAATGGGCAGAATGAGAACAGATGTGTGTTTT
>OMKZ01050533.1:0-14858 GCA_900302535.1 Neoniphon sammara | reverse complement strand
GAAAAGAAGTCATAGTATTTGTTAGAGTTAGAGTACAACTTTGCTAGAAAAATAGTGTTGCTTTTGAGAATAAATTCATTTGTGATTTTGAAATGTTTGATGTTTCAGGAGGTAACACCTTTTGGCTTTTTATTTCATTTTATTTATTTATTTATTTTTATTTTTTGCTATGTCATACTGATTGCAGTTGATGACAAGTTTGCATTGTGATAAAAGTCTCTAAGGTAGGTAGTTGAGTATAAGTAGCGCTAAAAATTGAATGTGCAGTCAGTACTGACTAAAGTGAAGAAGTTTTCCTCTCTTTTTTACCAAAACAGTAAACAGTGGAAACTTTATTTTTTCCTTCACTCAGTAGTCCTCCTAGTGGGCATCTGAACAATTTTAGTTGTTTTCTGGATTTCTCCTGATAGTTCTTGCCTTTTGCTCAAAATGTTGAGCACCCTGGTAGGGCTGTATAGTGTAGTGTTTCTGACATTGATTTTTAGTCCAGCCTATAGTAGCTATGAGCCAGCAGGATGCACAGCAGCACAGTTGGTAAACCGAGCACATCCACTCTGAGTCTCTTTGACCTCGTTCATTTTCGCAGCACTCACAGCTCCTGTGTCCTTTGCTTGACCTGCTGGATTTGCCTCCAGGTGGGTGGAAATGGTTTCAGTAAGACTGTTGATAGGGAAGGTTGGAGAACTTCAGGGACCTTTACAGTTCAGCCCAACAGCTACTGCAGGAACAACTACATACTGAGCTATGAACTGTTATGATTAATCTCCATCAATGTCTAATTGTCCCTTTTCTTCAATACTGAACTGTTAATTGGAGGTATTTTTGATTAAATGAATAGTGTGGTAATTGACAAACCAGTCAGAGGTGTTTTTCCCCTAAATCCACCGTATTTAGTTTGTGTCAGAGATCAAAACAAATATTAATGATGTGTCTTGCAAAAGATTCCAAAGATTAACTCAACAAATTAATATTTGCAATTACACTGTTTCTTCTCAGTACAGAGGTTCCTGTAACAACATCATATTTACTTGCCTGAGTGAATAAAATGATAGCGGTAATGATTGTGGTTAAGACTTGGACTGTGATTCTGATCACATACAGTATATACAGCAGACGGTCCTGTAATCTATCAGTTTTATTTATTTCAATTCATTGCAAGTGGTCTTCACCATGAATGTAGAAGGCTCATGATGTAAATTTGTTATTAGATCTGTTTACATACTGCAACTCAAGTCTATTTAGAACCCATTTAGTTCAGGGTTTTGCATCCGTTTCAAAAGTAAAAAAGGGTAGAGCTGCAAAAAATATATAAATTTTATATACAGTGTTGAGTCACTGTGCAAGTCCATCGCACATAACAGGCATTACTACTACAAGTTTTTGGTTTGGAGAGACAGCGCAGCATTTAAAAAAAAAAAAAAAAGCATAACTTTGATCATGCTACATTTGTACGGTTTATCAAACATTTTCTCCAAGTCTTAGAATAGGTTCGATTACAGAACAATATTTTATTCTTTTTTGCTGGAAAAAAATAAAATAAATAAATATAAACAAAAATCTTATTCTCATATTATGAATAAAACTCCACCATGTCATTGTCTGAATGAGTTACTGTCTTAATATTTGGTGTAATATTCTTTATTAGAGCATACAAGAAGGCAACACAACAGAACAAATCATTCAACAAGTAAGAAAAAAAAACATAACAGAGAAATGATAAATTTAGTCACATTTTTATGAAGTCACAAAACAGGGAATGTTGAAAATTCACACTTTGCGCATTCCGGTCTCAGACACAGTCAAAAATTTCAAGTCAGGTAAATCATCACCTCAATGCACCAGTAACACAGTAACTCAAACATCAGGTCCTGATACTGTGCCACCAACCACACACATTCATATTTTTCACAATTCAAACTTTCAATTCAAATTTTGTCTTTCCCATTCCTGATTTCAGAAGACAGCAAAAATATTTTGTAAATGTTTATATTATGTAATAGCTATGTAGCATTGCCAAATCTCTTCACTGAAATCCCTCGCTCTCTGAAGAGCGCAAGTTAAGTGAGATAATCCTCAACTAATCCAACTATCGCCATTTTTAATCTCTTAATCTACTTTATGTTAGACTGCAGATTAGATCCAGTTTGCTGACAGGTGTATGTGCTTCTTAAACCCTTTTACAGGATTTAAGAAGCGCACTGGGCTAGCAGCAACACCGTACAACCACAGGAGGAGGGCTAGAAGTTAAGAGGACTGTACTGTGAGGCCTATATGCCAGTCTGGTTTGGTCCTTGTTAAATTAATGCTCTGTTATACTTCTCTGCAGATAGGGATAATCTACCAGGCTGATACATAAGCCACTTGTTGACTGGCAGCTTCATACTGGGAAAAAGACAAACATGTGCTCTGTGGGCATCCTGGAACAATACATCCCCAACTCCCATTAAACCAGTAATGTAGGGGTGGGCACATGCACATATACATAGCACACCCACCTCATTTCCTAAGCATAATAGAGCATATCCAATCCATCAATCAGCCTAATTCCCTGAAGAAGCAATTTTTGAAGTCCCCTTCATGCGTCTTCAGCTGCACACAATTATTTCTTTAATGTTATACAATAAAGTATATTGTCACATACTCAAGTGCCTCTCAATTAACTAGTTCCCAGACATTTCTTGTAATACAACCGAATAGAGAACATCTTTTCTACGTAATTCTCCTTGGGGGATGGAGCAAAAAAAAGCAACAGTAGTTCAGAAAGCATGTAGTAAAAAGGGACTTCTCCAATGGCTACATGTGTGTATTAGATGATTTGATTACAGAATAACCTCCTCCTAAACTTCCTCTACACATCTAACCACCTCCAGCCTCTCCAGTTACATTCCCCAGATTAATTTGCCATTGTCAGCTAGTTGGTCTTTGTCATGCTCTTAGTCTTCAGCTCTGCTAGTTTGCTGGTGACAAAGTTCCACTTGAAGGACGCCTCCTCGCTTCCTCCTCCCAACGTGACATATTTGGAGAAGCTGTTGTTGCTGCCTCCTCCTCCTCCTCCTTCGCTCTCCGCTCCCTCTGGGTTCTCCCCGTCCTGCCTCTCCTCCCCCCTGGCCTCATTTACACCCTCCTCACCCTGCCCTGCTGCCGCCTCATTGGCAGCAGCAGCAGCTGCCGCCGCCTCTGCCTGCTTCTTGGCGGCCCAGTTGGTTGCAAAGCTATCCCAGAATCCCGTGCGCCTAGTGGGCCGTTGAGGCTCCTCAGGCTTTGCTGCAAGTGGACTGGAAGACAGAGAAAGGAGTGGGATCAGACAGGAGAATCAGTTAATGACAAGTGGGTGCCTTGGCTTTGACTCTTGAACTTATTGATATTTGCAGACTGGGATTTTAATGATACAAACATTTCTTGGAGGAAGAGCTGCTCTGGAGGCAGAAATAAGCATGTATTGTTTACATTAAACCTCAGTAGGTTTAGCTAAAGCACCGTTTTGTTTTTTCTTTAGACTGTAGCCCAGTGAAAAGGCTATGGATAAGACAGGAAGCCTAGCACTCTGACTACTAACTGATTTTTTTTTTTGTTGCCATACTCAGTTATCTAGGCGTGTCAGTATCCTGCTGCACTTCCAAGGTCATGAAAGTCATGAATAAAAAAAAAAAAAAAAAAAAAAAAAGTCTTTGCCATTCATATTTTTAGTTAGACGTATGACTAAAAAAATGAATGGCAAAGACTTGTGGTAGAAACTGTGGATTTCAAGATAAGATAAAGATGAATAAAGAAGAAAGATGTACCTTTATTAATTTGTGTGACACAGCAGCCGCACAGCAAGGAAATGTACAATACATAAAATGTACATACAAGAAAAATGTACACAATAAATAAATTTGCCCATCGAGGTTAACCCAGTTAATGATATTATTTCTGCTTCCACAGCAGTACTGCCACCTAGAAATGTTTGTATAACTAAAACTCTAATCTGGCTATTGCAAAGCACTTTGGACAACTACAACATGAAGATGTATGTACAAGTTTTAGAATATATGCACAGAGACTTAAGACATGGCCACTGAAAGTGCCACTGACCAATCCTATTTCGACTCACTGGTCAGCTACTGGCGGGCTCTCGGTCTCCTCCAGAAGCTGGTGTTCGTCGTCTTTGTTGAAGAGAGCTGACATCCGATTCCAGCCTTTAACTCCGACCCCCTGCACCTGGACACACAACCAACCACACACACAGGGTCAAAAGTCAAATTAACTATACATGTGGGACTTTTTCAAAGGGCCTTGTTCAAAGAGAATAGGAAAAATGCATGTGAATTTTCTTGTCCTCTGTGATACTAGTGGAACAAGACTGTTTTAGTGGTTTCAGCACCAAAAATATTGTATTAAACTAAGACAGCCCTTATCAGTGTTATGTCATTCTGATGATCTTAGGTATATTATCAGTGAATAAAGCATCTTCCTCACTCATTGATTTAATTGTTGCATGACTGTATGATAAACTATATCATTTTACCTCTGTGGAAGTGTGTCAGTTGGATTCAACTGTATACTGTATATGAATTAGTATCCTCAGTTCTTTTAAAATATATCACATCCCAAGAATCAGTGCAGAGTTCACATACTTTCTTGGCCAGTTGGGATACAGCATTAGGCCCCTCATCCTCCTGTACAGGGCTCATATCGTTCTCCACCTCTTGGACCTGCAACAGCAAAACAAAACTGTGGGCATAAATGCATGTACGCCCATATTGTGAGCAGCCCATGAGTAGAAGTAGAAAGTTGTAATCGCTAGTTACTTTGCAGAATAAGGTTTATGCAAAACATAAAATATCATGGAAATATGATGCATTTTTAGGGCTTAAACCAGCCAACAATATATGGAACAGTTAGACCTCCAACAATAAAACACATGTATTGTCTGAACTTCTCATGACTTGTTTGAAGACACACATTTTGATTTGCAAGCATTTGTCGCCATCTAGTGCATCTAGTGGATACTACAATAGCAGATACCCCAGCAACTTCACACTTTGCCTAAAACCTATCATTTTACTCCTCCGCATATTTTCTAATTATTTTCTACTATGGTCCTGTTTATGCCAAAGTTGGTGAATATTTCTATCAGCCATGAGAAAAGGTCATGGTATCACACATGTCGTGTGGGAGGTTTAAGGTCACATATCACATGTATGCCTGTAGCATATGTACCTCAAATAACAGTGATGACAACTTCATACATCTATCTATATGGAAACACATTCCCCACATATGTTCTGGCATCGCAAGACCACAGTTTGAAATTGTTGGTGGACTCATGTGAGCGCACCCCGAGGCCCGCACTATCCGTCTCGTCCCCTTGTCAGTCAGTGGAATGGCAACTAATCTGTTTGTTCAGCTCCAGCACAGGATCAAGTTCCCCAGCCCTGCACAGATCTGGGTCAACCCAACACTGTCTGTTTCACTGGTACCAAACCATAGACGGACTACAGACTACAGACTTGTAATACTGATTTGATGTAGTTCCATAATGAGTAGCATATTGTCAGTGCATCTGTCAGTAGATACATTTGGTTTTGAGATTCCCTTTTTTGTTTTGAGCTCTGTCTCAGAGTATTCGTATACAGTTGTAGCTGTCCATGGTTCAGTTAGCAGACTTGAAGTTACCACAGTTTACAAGAGAAACCATTGTGTGGGCTTAACAATTGCTCAAAAGAACACAAAACACTCAATGGCACCTGTCCCATCAACCCGCTGACAATTCGTTGTATGCAAAATAATCACTAAGAGCAATACAGATGGAGCAAGACAGAAGAATACCCTTAAGTCTGTACCTCCTCAGCAGTGTCCTCCTCATGGTCGGGGTTAAGGGTCTTCAGCACTTTGCTCTTATACACTTTCCACAGAGGATTCATACTTGCACTACTAGAGACACTCAATACTCAGGGCAAGACCTGTGAAGACCTCTCAATGCTTCTATGGTCCACCCTCCACCAACCACGTCTAGCAGCAGCTCTTCTCAGTTAGGTTGAGTTTTCTCTTTTTCCATGCATAAGGTTCTCAATGCCTCTGAGAAAGAAAGGAAGTGCAAGGAAGTTATTCAGCATCCGGCCCGTGCTGGTTCATAGTGCTTTTCCTGAACAGATTATGTTCGTCTCGTCAAGCGTACAGGGTTGACAGTTGCGTTGGTCCACAGAGAGTGTCTGAACAGGTAAAAACGAGGAAGCTGCTGTGCGTGCATGCACCCACGCACGTGTCCACACACACACACACACACACACACACACACGCACAAACACTCAGCGTCACGGTTCAGAATCCCTGCATTGGTTACCTGGTAACAGGTGTGGATTTCCTCATGCATATTTCAGAGAGTCTCTTTTCCAAAGCCAGAGGTCCATTGTCAACCAACGTTGGTAGACAGGCTCCTGTAACTGTAGTACACGTGTACGCACGCACGCACACACACACACACACACACGCACAGACAAGCACACACTATTATCACATTTAGATAGATGCCTTTTAGGATGGAAAGCCTATATGGTAATTTCAAAGAACCATCAGCTCAATGTGGTTGGAAAGCCTCATGGTCAGTCCAAAGGTATGGATGATGCTGCAACCTATAGCTGTTTATTTCTTCACAATTTCAGGTGTGACGCTGTTTTTAACTAAATTAACTGCTCCAAACTCTCCATAAAAGTTGGGTCCATTATACCTTTCCAGATCCCAGACACCAAAACATTTTGCTTCCACATAAACTAACAAAGAATGCTCCAATCACCCCTAATCTGCCAGTAATTTCCAAAGGAATAACTTTGCAAAGACTTTCACAGAGAGAAACAGAATTCTGTATGGAAACCTATCTTCCTCTCATCTCACCACCCAGCCCACTTATCTTCTTTATCTTCCATTGTTTACCTGGTCACTTCCTTTAAGTCCATTGGTTGTTTCAGGACCTCAGCCGTACTACACCAATCAGATTTAAGCACACCAAAAAGTGAGCTGGGTCTCTGTGACTGGTCGCTTGGCAACCTGAGAGAGCTGGCAAGTGTCATGTAGATAGAGAGAGAGATGTATAAAGCTTTGATGACTGATTATGTTTCACTAGCCACCCACAACAATACAGCTGACTATGGAGTGCAATATATTTCTCCAGTTTGGCAGTGACTGGTATGTGACCATTTTGTAGTTAAAATAACAAAATGTAGTGCTAACTCCAAGTCTCAGTCTTCAATTTTATTGCTGAAATGATTATAACATGGTAAACAGTACCACATTTGCCACATTTTTACTGAGATACAAACTAGCGCTTCCAAATACCATAAGTAAAACTATCCAGTGTAGCCTTGTTGATAATCTTGATTATACTACAGAAATCTAATCTTCCATGTAGCTCTCATGTTTCTGGTTTTGATTACCATACGAAGTTTGACAGTAATGAAGCTGTGAGAGCAGGTAGATCCATAAGATCAACATAAATAATGAATGGCATCCTATGGGAGAGACTGTTACACACCCAGACTGATGGGTTCTTGTTATTTGAACAGCAACCAGTTTGTTGATGGCTGAGGTAGCTCACATTTCAGACTAATGCACACAAATATTTACCGGTTGCCCAGAATTCACACATGGCCTGCACTGTTATGGAGGCAGCATGGCCTCTTTAATGACTCACATTTTCTGAATAAGCACAGATGTAATTATTGAAAAGTATCATTTCTAAACTGGAAATGCACAAGGATGAAGATCTAATTCACATATGGAGACAAGTTAGACACATTTTTTATAGCATACCTTTGCATTAAAGTCTGCAAATAGTTTATATTAGGACTGATGCAATTTGAGGCCTATACATGCAGTCTCACTAGTGCACTGTAGTCGATACATGTATTTGTTTAGGGCTGTGGGTCACAAAGCATGTTATATTCAATGCTCTCACTTATCACTAGAGGTCACAGTTTACCGTCCTGACCAGAGTTTTACCACCAGCGAGTTTGAATGAAACATCGACTTTTTATGTCAGAAATTATCCTATAAAGTAAACATTCTTTAAACAAATCCTATATGCAACTTAAAATGCACATCATTTCACATATCAATTCAAATGCTGTAACGCAGTACAAAAAATACTTTTCAATGGACAACATGTTGAACATCTGTAATCATATTTCAAAATCCAGCCTACTGAAGCAGCGCTGTGTCATATCATAGCAACAAAAGAAAGAACAAACATTCATTTGCACTGACGTAAATAAGAAAGAGTGTCATTCTCCAAGATCAGATTTTCCCAGCACACATCTGAGCCAGTTACTTTTGGGTCACAAACACCCTGAGTGAGCCTGCCACCATCTCTTTGTTCATATTGTCATGCTGCTTGTGTTCATTTGACATGTCTTGATGATCTGAATGTGATAGAAAGAGCTGTGCTATAACCATGCTGCGCTACAGCAGTCTCTTGAAAACAGACCTTGTGCCAATGAATCCTCAATGCATCTTATCCTTATTTTGCCTGGATCCAGTTACATTCATTGGTTATTTTCACTGTGACATCTATTTGCTCACAAACCATGTGACTATTTATTTAAAGGAAAAGCAAATACAACAGAAATGAAACAAAAAAAGAGCAAGGCATTCCCATGAATCACCACTAGATGGCCTAAGAGTCTCATATACTGTTTCTGACATCTTGAGGATGCACTGCTTTCTACTATTTCAAATGGACAGAACGGTTGCAATTTTGATTTGATTTATTTTATCACACAGGACAGGAACCCTGTTGAAGTTGGCATGAAAGACATTCAGTCAGAATTTGAGACATGAGAGAAGAAACAAAACGACTTGAGAACAAACAAACAGCAGTAAGTAAAAGTGTGTTAGCAAAGGCACCCTGCTCAGGCTGCTGCCCCCGCGACCTGGCCCTGGATGAGCGGTGGATGATGGATGGATGGATGGAAAAGTGTGGTACCAAAGGCATCCTAAGGACATTTAAAACTATAGGTGGGGATAACGGGGGACAATGGGGATAAATGCTTTGTGAATACAATGGGACACTGGATCACTGATGTGATTTAGGTTACATAGAGTTGGCAAATTGCAACTTTGCTTTATGACTGTAATGATTTCTGTCATGCAAATTGTGATTGGATGACTGATGTTCCTTTACAGTATTCATAACAGTGTGTCAGAGAGTGATTATAAACAGTTGTTAGCATTTATCAAGATGAATCATGCTTGTGACATCAGGACCTTTTAGGGTGTCAGATAAGTTGTCAGTCACAGAAAAATGGGCTAGATTGACTTTCCTGGGATTGTCTGTTCATTTGAGCTATTACTCTATTGTCATTTGTGTGAAAGTCCACCCATCTGGTACTCCACTGATAATTATTTTCAATAAATACTCCACGAAGATGTGGTTATCACTGGCATTCCTCCTGACCAAAAGCCCCCACCCACAGCTCTTTGAATGTGTATCAATAGCTTTATCTCAAGGCAGTCTTGTGTATTATGTCTTCAAATGCCCTTACCTGAATCTATGACTACACAACATTGTATTTACATGTTTCCATGCTTGTATGCATACATTTTTTGTTTGACTTTCTTGGTTTCTGAGGGGGAAATGATCTTTCTGTTTATCTCGTGCCACAGGGAGGTCAGAGTGCAGGGTCAGCTATGTGGCACTTCAGGTGCTGATAAGGACCACATCATGTTTACTCTGCAGCACTGAGTTGAAAATAACTAAGACAAATAATCCAATCAGGCATCGGTTTCATGATATCCAAAAGGAGCTCCTCTGTGCTAACTGCTGTGGGCGTCTGTATACGTCTGTTTGCTTGGTGCCACAAAGGTATGAAAAGCATATACAAATTAGGGTTATACTGATTGCCAACAAACCAGATATAAAACAGTTAGTGTTGCCAACCTCTGATATAAAGGAGCTTTCCCAGCTACAAAACTTGTCTAAAAACATGCAATGAAATGATTGTTCTTTGCATGGCTTTGTTTTCATTTAATTGTTCAATAATGATTTTGAAATTAATTCCAATTAAAGTGAAGGATATATCCCAGAGTTTGCCCCACCATTAAATAGGTAGGGTGGGTTACACTTTCTTAAAGAGCCACTAACCCTCAAAGAATTTCATTAATATGAGTTTCAGTGGAGAGTTTTAGTGTACCATGGTCTCAGTGCTGTTTCCATTACCCAAGTATAAAAATCTTGGGGAAAGACTGAATACTTGGAGTTATTTTTAAGCATGAAAAGATAGTTTTGACATTTTGGCAGTATATCCATCCTCTGTCCAAGCTTCCCTTTTTGACCTCCAGGGGGCAACAACAAAATAGTCCTGTGGTCCTGCACTCTGCGCTGGAGAGATGTGGAACAAAATGTACAGAACACAGTGTACCACTCATCCCTGCGACTTCATCCTGCTCTTCTTCCACATCCACACGTGCCACAGTGTGAACGTGCAGGCCTGTCCAAAGTCATCTGAGAGATCGGCACACTTCTGAACTTTCTGTCCCTCAGCTGGGCACTCTCTTTGAAGGTAGCTTCCATTATCTCTCAAAATGCATATGATCTTTTGAGTGTAAAACTACTGTATCGTTGAGTTTTGGAGTACATCAGCTAGCTTGTTTTGAATGCTGTAGATTATTTAGAGCATTTTAATAGCTGTGCAAGGTGGAAATTGGGATGAAACATCACATTTCATTTCATTTCATTTTATTTCATTTCATCCCTTTGCCATGCAGGTGCAAGATCATCCCCCCAGATAAAATGAACATCTTAGTCAAGTCCAAGCTGAGCCTGAGGACAAAGAGCAGTTATCCATGCAAGAAGGCTGAGCCAAATTAAAACCGACCTTTTTTGTACAGGCAGACGACATACTAACAGAGAGGGAACTGTAGTACGCGGATGGAGGTGTTGGATAATTGGCTCTGCTGACCTTCTGGACAGATTTTGCTGATCAGTACATCTAGACTAGACCAGCTTCCAAAAATATAACCCAAGCAATGTCTTTAGAAGCATAAGATTATCACAAGATTATTACAAACAGATACATGATCACCACTGATTGCTATCATTCAGTGATCCGGGCTTTGCATTGTCATCTCCTGTCAAGCAGCTGTGTGCACAGTTGAAAATAAATGACTTATATTTTGACAGGCTGACACCAGCAAAAATGTTCAAGGACCCATGCACATGGCATGTTGAAACAGACATGGGAACTTGATACCAGTGAATCGGTATCCATGTGTGCATGCGTCACCAAAAGTTCGAACACACTCAAAGGTCAGTGCAGACTTATTTTACAGCTCCTCATTAATTAAAAATAAAAATCCAAATCATCATAGACATCACTCATTTTTTTGTGGAGGATCTTTGCAGAGGGCAATCCATGTGACTTTTGACCTTCTTCCTTCTACCTTTCCAGCTACCAAACCCCCCGCCCACACACACACACACACACACACACACACACACACTCATATCCATCAGTGAATCTCTTCCAATTAAAACTGTTTTTCACTTCCTTTGACAGTTTAGATCTGATAGCAACATTCCACCATGTGACCTGTTTGTGTGGCCTTAGGAGTTTATGGGACTGCTTCATGTGTGAAAACTGTCCGGACAGAATGTTCCCCCACTGAAATAGACACATATGTAAAGAGAGAGCGAGCCTGGGAGGATGAAGGCTGGGTGGGTCTCAAACACAGCACGGGGCCATGCACAGAATGGGTAAGAGGCGTGACATGAACCCTGCACTCTGCCCTACTTAATCTATTGTGTCTACTGTCATGAAAGCTTGATAGGTTAAAAAAACATCTGCCATCCATGTTCCAGGACCAGATATATACTTTAACTGTCAGATAAATGAGGATTTACCCCAACGTCACCCAGTGATACAACTAATGAAAACAATGCTGATTTGATTTCTTTTCCTGAGGGTCACCAAGGCTGGATTGAGTAATTCAGTGATAAAGGCCAGTTAGCAGGAACATTGTATTCGTTGTGACCTTTTGATGGTCTTTTGATGTGCATTTTTGAGTTAATGTAATTGTCTTTGAAAAGGTTTCATGAACCCAAGCTACGGTCAATTTTCTCAATCCAAAGAGAACAATCCTTTCAGTTTACGTTAGAACATGAAAATTATTATAAATGGAGTTACGCTTTCGCCTGACAGATGTATGTAACTACTATCCCTTTGAAGAGTTCAGATGATATAAGTAAAAATTCATAGTGGGTTACTGCAGTTTGTTCCTCACCCTAATCGAGGGAATCACGTCATGAAAACAAATTAAAAAATAAAGAAATTGTGATCGGAACAGCGTGCAGGATGATTTCATGGTGGTGTAAGTGCAGTTCCTCTGTTGGAGCTAGTTTCTATAATAACACATTCAAGATGTTAAATGGATGTTAAAGCAGAGAAAAGTCCTCTGAATCTGTAAAGTCCGCTTCTTATTCATAAACACTGATAATCTGAACAGATTGAAGCAATACTCTGTCTATTACCATTATCTGGACTTTATTTTTTTTTAATCTGAGTAAGGTCGTAATGTATGTAAGCAAGCCTTGGTTAACCCACCTTGATTTCTGCTCAATCTTCCCATTTATTTGATCATTTAAACACCTTCTGTATTACATGCCACTATTTTTTTAACGCAGTTAGCATATTTTCCTAGTTTGACCCTTTGAACCATTTGTATTTCTAGGCTAACTGAAGCCCTGCTGCTGGCGCACCTACTAACGTGATTGAATCATGGCGACAGCTGCAAATGGTCTTTTAAACTGAAAATTCCATTACAAATCCTTCCCAAACAACACAAAAGTTATTTGCTGCCAGAATGAATTTGTTTATCATCGAAGTACACCGAGTCTCAAGTATCATTTATAAGCAAAGTACACTGTTGATGCCGACAATACCAGTAATGTTAGCAGTAATATCAATAACATAGATATATTAATAAAAATACCAGTACCACAGGAGGACGCCTTCGGCAGTCTACAGCGCTCAAGACCTATGGACAGGTCAACCCGCAGCAAACTAACGAAAGCAATAGCAAAGTGTACAGCTACAGCTTGCAGGCCAATACACGTTGAGGAAGACAAAGGTTTGAGTCAAAATCGTAACAAGAATACACAAACTATGAAAACTACAGGGCTACAATAGCCAAGTATTTGAAATGGACAATGCAACAGTGTGACAGCTCGGACTCTTGGTTCTTTGGTTTCCAGCTTTGGGAAACAGAGGTTACAAAGGCTGATAGGATTGTCATGTATAGTAAGAACAGCATGCCTTAAGTCTCCCAATGAGTAGTGTTCCTCTTAAAGGCAAGGATCCCATCATGGAATTTTTCATTTGTGGAGAATTGCCAAGAGTCAAATCACACCAGTACCTCAGGCAATGGGATATTGAGCAGATATGCAAAAAAGCAAACAGCATTTCACAAAGTTTTGAGAAATTTAGAGGTGGAAGGTTAAAGAGTTCATGTTTGCACTTCACAAGTAAATTGTCTTTTTGAGAGATGTTGTCTTTTCCCTTTTTAGTCAAGTGCAAAGCGGTTGGAACAAAAATATGTGACAAGAATAGAGGGATGGTGGCATTACACTGAGTATTACACAACTGTTGGAATGAAGTTTACAAGGGCTCATAAAACATGAGAAGAACACAGTGAGGAATGCATGCAAAGTTGTTTACCAAGCATATAAATTATGCAACAGCTTGCTTTTAAACATGCATGTGTGTATACGAGGACAAGCATGCATGCACACAAACACACATGCAGACACACACGCACATGCGTACGCACATGTATGCACACATGTTCACATGGGTGCACACACACAAACGCATGCATACACACATGAACACACATATCCTTGGCTGTCTCAAGCTTCTCTGACATCTCAGTTTCAGCAGTCAGGTGTCCCATGGTATTCCCTCTGCAGGAGATTGTCATTCCCCTGCTAAATGTTCCAGCAGCATAACAACTACCCTTTCTCAGCCACAAGGTTCACCAAGTTTTTTCATCCCTGACCTTCTTAGTCCTTGTGTTGTCTTTGAACACACACGCACACATGCATTCATGCACACACAAGCAAAAACTCTCCCACAAATCACACTTCCAAAACAGGCCACACTGAAAGGTTAATCTGAGGCAGTAAACAGTGAGGCCTGAGACCAGTGACCAATTATCAGCCAGAGAGCCTGGGGGTCCGAGATAGATGAATACTGCAGGAAAATGTATATTTGGATTGTTGTTATTATTACATATTATTTTATTAGTTTTAAATTAGTTGGTTCCAAAAAAATAAAACAAAAAACAAAAGTGGATGGGGAACATGTAGTTATCTCATAATTGCCACTTACACAGTCTGTGTGCAACGTAGCCTACTTAAAACCGAGACATTTTTTCATATAAATATATGTGTCGCTTTTGTTACTGGGTTATTTGATTACTGCAACTGTTTTCAAGTTGAAGCATTTGAAGTTATTTAGCCAAAAGCAAGTGAAACCCTTTGGCCCATATAACCTGTGTCACCTGCTGTCAGCGGCTGAGTCTCTGTTTTGCTTGCTATGCCAATGTTGTAATCTTTTCCTACCTGTACGTTTCTAATGACATATACAATATACAATGTAAAAAACTGAAATCCAAGATTGATAATGCATAAGTGCGAGCTTGCTTGAGTCTGCTGCTGTTGCAAAAGAGAGGAGTCAGTCCCGCTAGAAATGGGTGGCATAAATTATCTGTGACCAAGTGTTTAACTTGCCCTTATCAACCTGTTTGCAACCAAAGGCTCTAACCTAAAAAAAAAAAAAAAAAAAAAAAGCTTGGAAATGGTTACAGAGAAAGAAAACCCAACAACA
>OMKZ01050532.1:8319-24990 GCA_900302535.1 Neoniphon sammara | reverse complement strand
TTTGTCTTTTTTTTTTTGTAGATGCAATGCAAAAATTTCCTGTCACGATGCGTCTGTCATATTATTTTATTTTATTGATTGATATGAAGATTGATATGAAGAAGAAGAAGAAGAAGAAGAAGAAGAAGAGATAAAATTGCTGTGCAAGAGAGGTCAGAAGGCATGGACCTGCAAGGAAGACATCTCCTTTAACACAATAACTGATAAATAGCTAATTAGAATCATTGACGTAATAAGGACACACTCCATCATTATGAAAATATAACAAAAGGTGCATGTGCAACAGTAAATATGTAGTGAATTAAAGTAAATGAATTAACAAAAATACAGGTTATAAAGTAGGAAAAATTTATATTCAAAATTATATAACTTATATATTGTGATATTGATTTAAATAAGGACAGAAACAAGTTTTCTTTGTAACACACACACACACACACACACACACAATACTTCGCTGACATTTCCTCCTCCATAACACCAATACCACGTTTGCAAATGCTAAAGACAAGGTCGCCGAACTGGCAAAGTTGAGTTGTCACATGTGTGTGTGTGTGTGTGTGCGTGTGTGTGTGTGTGTGTGTGCGTGCTGTTAGTTTGTTTGGGCATACATGCAGAGTGTTTGTCTTAGTTTTAATAATAATTTCTATGAAATACTGTATAGAGGTTAGGAGAGCAGGTATGTGTTGAGCGTCTCTCTCACTTGATGTGACTCGCCCAACACGGCTCAGATGAACAGAATTACATTCCTGCTTGCAGCACGTTAAATCACACACACATCCTGTATGCTCACACACACATTGGTTGTACGATCATCTGACACTCATTATCTATCACAGAAAAATACCTTTCTTTATTGGTGATACAGATTGTAAAAATATAAACTTGTGGCCTCATCTAAGGTGTGCTGCTTGTTGCCGTCTCTTGTCATGCTTCCTTTAACATTTTGTCCAAGAAAATCTCATATGTTTGGATCCAAAACACAAAAGAGCTCACGTGAAAAATATATTTTGGAAATGATCCTTTGAGAGCTTTGGGTGATATGAAACTGAAGCACAGCAGTGGTTGTTATCAGATCCGGTATGGAGTGCTGTGCTTCAGTAAAACATTTAATTTTGTTTAATCGTTTATAGTTTTAAATCCTTTATTCATATTCAAGTTTACTTCTAGCTATCCAAGAATCTTCTTCCAGATTATACACCAAATAAAGCAGATTGACCAAAATCATGTGTTTTTGTCCTCAGTTTTGTGTCTTTGTTGCCTTTTTTGTGATTTTAATAAAGAAAGTCAATAAAACACGATTACATCATGATTACACTATAATCAAAATACAAAATGTTTCCAATGAATAACCCCTACACTATAGTGTCATTGGAGACTGACAGCTAACAGAGACAAGTGTGTTTAGAAATCAAAATGTTGAACCGGAGTAGGGCATGTTACATGAAATAAAGACTGGAAAAGACTCTCCATAACTTGTCAGTAATTATACGATGCTACTACACGCTTTGTAAAACACACTCACACTCCAAAACAGTGACCCACATCACTTGAGCTACATCTTTTTTCATCGGCGTCTGGTCCGATAGGCGAGGTGGAGTGTGTTTGACCTGTTGGCTGTGTCGAGCAGCTGTGTAAAGAGGTCCAGCCACAGCACTGCTTGATGAGCTATTAATATAGTCAGTTTATACTTTACAAAGCAGGTGCCAACAACCACAGATGCCAGACTGGGTCTCTGTTGGCATACACTCCGCTGAGAGGGTCATGTACAGTGTAAAGCTACAGTCAGGCTTCATTAGCAATATTCACTTGATCCTGAAGTGTGGCTTCTTTGAGATAAATCGCAGAGACGAGTTGAACATCAAATTCCTCCTTTCAAATGAAAGGAAAATAAAAATACACATCTGATATGATCAAGGCTGAGAAAGAATCATATTCACCCATGAGTTTCTCCAGGATTGTCACATTCCTCTGAACCTGAGAAATGCTGAATGAGGAGTTCAGTGAAGAAGATGTGCCATTATCAACTGGATGGTGAAATGCATTAGATAACTGTCTTTAATCAGGTATTTTTCAAACTCCCTTTATCAAACCTGTGGATCAGCTGTGGGTTTTTTGTGCTTTTCTCTGCCAGTGTTCCTCCCCCCACAGGTCATGCTTCAGTAAATCAGGCACTGCTGCCTGTTTAGCTGTGGTTCGGCTGCCAAGAACACAAATAATAAAAATGACAAAATTTAACAGGCAAACAGAGATGAGGAGAGGATGTTCATGCATGCGTCTGAATGTGTCTTTTAGCCTGAACAGCTTTCTGTTTTGTAGAGCTCATAAAGTTTTCAGTGATCTTTGTTTAAGAACGTAGATACGAGTGCAATGTGCATGTTTCTATGTTTGCATTCTTGCTTACAGTATATATAGTTAAGGTTTGTGTGTGTGGGGGGGAGTAATAACAGGAAGCTGGTCTTCTATGTTGACACAAACCTGTCTGGGTGAACGGCCATCTGAAATAAATAAATAAACACACAAGGACCCACGCAACCCAAAAGCAGCCGAATTCTCCGTAAGACTAAAAATAAGAAATGCCGAAGGCTCCCCCAAACCCAAACAGGAACACCTGCAGCTCACCCTTCTGCCTGACCCATCGTCATGACAACCAATTGCATTGCGTATAAACAGTTTACAGTAAAGTATGGGTGGGTGGGAGAGCGCTGAGCGGATGCCAGAAGGCTTGAGTAAAGACTCACACTGGAGTGACCAAGGTTGAGTAGGTTGAAAAAAAAAAGAGGTTGACGATGAGGACCGGAGAAAGAGGGGAGGAGGGGGAAGGGAGATAAAGGAGAGGAGAAGGAGAGCATGAGGTGAGTGATGGGTGAGGGCATGGTCATTTTGTAAGGGATAAAAAAGTGCGCTGTGTGTGAGACAGGCAGACAGACAGAGAGAGAGACAGACCCAGGTTGGAATGTGGATTGAGAGAGAGTGGGCAACAGGAATGCATGTATATGAACAGCAAGCTTCCCTAGAAGGCAAATGAATAGCTACGTCGTAGATGATGGCATGCCCACTCATCTGACCGACGCAGAAAAGAGGAGAAGAGAGAGGAGATGGGACACAAAAATAGTGAGAAAATAGTGAGAATGGAACGAAAAATGTACTCTGTGTCTTATGATTTCCAGATTTGATTCGATTACAATTTAGATTTGATTCTGTATCAATTCAGTTTGGGATATGTCAGTGACAGTAACAATTTTGCAGCTCACACTTAGCTTTGCTTTTTTCCAGCTCCTCTTTACCATCCCATTTTTTTTCTTTTTCTTTTTACTTTTTCTAAATCCAAAATCTGCCTTTAGGCCTGATGGCACTGGTTTCAGTGTTGGTGCTTGTGCCATTTTTCAAAACATGGAATTTGGTCAACTGAGTTTCTGCAGGCTTGTAGTAGTAGATGACATCTGCAGAATAAGAGGTGCGCTACAGATAACATTTTGCAAAAATTTTCAGACATCAATTAAAAAAAGCAGAAATTAAAAGATTGATCTCAGGATTTTTAGAATCGATATCAGGTCGTTCAAATGAAGATTGTGATTGATCAAAAACTAATACTTGTCTCCAACATAGTTAGCATTTTGTGGCGCCTGTGAATATTTCAGAGATAACAGATTTACAGTGTTGGTGAATACTGTTGACACAATCCAGTAGTTTCAAAATCACAGATCTCACACTGTAACGCCTGAATTAGATTGACTGGTACTTCACCTGTTAATCAGCTAAGTGCATTCCACTGCGATTGAACACGGATGATTTTGGATCTATGGGACCCTGAGGGAGGCTCATTTGGGACGGCTTGTCCAGCACTGTTAGCGGGCTCCTCTGGGATGTAAAATGCCCCTCAAACATTCACAGCACCTGATCATATTTCTCTGTAAGATGGTGCCATAAAACACAAGTCTCCTCTGATACATAAAATAAAAAGGCTACACTCACAACTCATGAGATGGCAGGACAGACCAGCTGCATCTGGTGTATGTGTAGTGTGTATGTGTGTGTGCATGTGGGATCATGTTTTTTGAGTGCTTTTCTGTGGTTGTGTGTCCATTCAGATGTGTATTCATATGGATATAATATGCACTACATGTGTATGTGTGTTTCTTCTTTTGTGTAACAGTACATGCCTCTCCGTGTTTATGTACTTCCCCACTAAGGGTGTACATGTGTGTGAGTGTTATTTATGCAAGTCTGCATCAGAGTGTTAGCTCCAGATGTGCTGAGGTCAGAGCAGGGCTGCTCTCCCCAGTCCAGATGTGTCCAGGTGTGGCCTGCAGCGTCACGCCACACAGCCCAGGCTCCCCTCAGACCCTGGAGCTCAGCAAAGGCCTTCAACTGCAGGTCAGAGGGTCAGAGATGACTCCACATTCCCCATCTGTTTTTACACAACAGAGCAGAATGTGAAGGAAAAGAACCCAAACATCAAAATCAGAATAAGAATTAATCAGAATCGGAATCAAACAAATCAGAATCAGAGTCAAATGGAATTACAATCAGAATCAAACAGCACCAGGCCAAGTAAGTTTACACATATGGTGCCTTCAGGTGATAAATGGAAACATCATATTTACAGTCATCACCATCTGGAAATTGGGAAATATCTATGATACCCTAGCGTCTAAGTTGTGACGTTTCATGACAACAGTAATGGCTTGTTAAAATAGTGAAAAATAATAAAGAATATATACCTGATGTGCAGTCTCTGCTCTTCATTCTGCTGCTGATTTGAAAAGCTCTTGAATATTTTCTTTTTGCAGTTATGCAATAAAAGCAGATTATGAATGCCGTCCGTTTATTTCCCACCAGGTCGCTATGGTTACGTGATATTTCCAACCAGTGCACTCAAATGCCAGTCAAGTCCAACACTGAAAATAAGAGATTCCAACTTACATTTGAAGGCAGGAATACGATGAATTGATTTTGGTGGATTGCAGGCCTCATTAAAAATATAGGCAACACAAAAATTAAAAAAGTTGTATAAAATATAAGAAGTAATTATGGAATAAGTCTCTTAATGAGTTAGAATATAAAGAAGTAATACACAAGTATAAGTATTATATGTAGGTATAAAGAATTAAAACATAAATTTTTACAGTGTGCACATGGTTCTCTGTTTGAAACTGATTAACTACACTATAGAAATAATAACCATATAATAATAATAAAAAATAGTAAGCAGGAATATAAACAGCAACATAACATGTGACGGGCTCATGACCACTGATTTATATGCAAAGGTTGTGAGCATAACAGAATAGGTCGCAGATGATTTCTGCTCTCTGCAGTGACTGTTTGGGTCATTTACAGTACAATGGAATGAATTATGTCCAGTACACTGATATGCCTTGTTGATGCACTTTGCTATAATATTTTTTGTTGTCATGCCCTGCTAAAATGAATTAACATTTCTGGTTGGAATAAAGTAATCTAGCTATTCATCTGTCTGTTACTATCTTTGGCAGGATGTGCTTGTCTATCCAATCAGGACAGCTGTGTCCGCTGAAAATTATCTGCAGCAAGGAGAGGGGGACCAAACTAAAGGACAGAGATCTGGCAATTTTACAACAGGAAAAGGGCACTCAAGTCTTGCATTCTCTGGCGCAGGGAATGGAGAGAAAGAATGAGATGATGGGGTACAGAGAAACACACAAAAGGGGGGGGCTATAGGTTGAAAGAGATTTTAAGATTTTGCAGTGGAAGTGTGGGATTTCGGAGACAGAGAAGAGTTATGTATTTGTCCACTCTGAGGACTCAGGCATGGGGGGAATGTAATGTCCAGGGCGGAGAACAGAGGGAGAAAGGGGTGGAGGAAGATGTTCTCTCCTCGTTATCTAGCCTCACTGTTTACTCAGATTCCTACTAACAGATAGCATCAGCAAATAAGCCGTGGCCAAGAAGACGTGCTGTGGGACCAAGCCAAAACTGACCCATTGCCTGGATGGACACAAACACACACACACACATATACACATACTCATCAGCCAATCCTCCACCTTCTAGCCCGGGGAATCTCAAAAATGTTCACATCATGCATCTTCCAAATAGATTCTCATTACGCCACAGACCCAGTTTAATAAGACTTTTGAATTTTGTCCTGTGAAACCCCATCTAAGAGGGTTTTGCTGCTAGATATGACTTGGTGTAGAACTATGTAACTGTATATACAGTAGATGAGGTGATGCCAACTGGGAGGAGAGTGAAACCTATGAGCAAAATATTCATGCTTGTACTGATTGTGCTAACTTCTGGTGATGAAGTAACAGTGATATTTAAGTGTTGCTCATTTCTCTGGGGACCCACTGGAATCCTCTTGAGGACCCCTGGAGGTCTGCTGACCCCAGTTTGGAAACCAGTGCCTTAGACATCATCTACATGACAACATATGATTTCATCAAATTAAAAAAAAAAAAAAGTGACGAGGAAATGAAGGGGTGTGTGTTCATTTCTTATGTGCACTCTCCTTCTCCTGAAAATTTCTTGAGTGTTGATTCAGTGAGCGACTACTTGCTGGTTGACTTTATTAGCAACAATTGCTCTTTTATGAGGCAAGAATAAAGAACTGAACTTCAATATTAGCATGTGAGCGCTGCATCATACCATTCATTATCCCCACCCTCCCTCCTCTCCTTCGCATATCACATCCCTCATTCATATTCCCCCTCTCTCTCTCGATTTCTTTATCCCTCTCTTTGTGCGACAGAGTGATGTGACAGTAGAGAGCAGACAATGTCGGGTTACCCTGGTAATTTGGGAAGGAGGACGGAAGTAGCCTGGGCGGGCAGCGTCCCTCCCCCGGTCCGGCCTGAGTCCCACTGATGATTCACCAGCCTGCACGATGAAGGTTGGTGACCCCAATTTGAGAGAAGCAGGAGGAGGAGGAGCAGGAGAAGGCGGATGAGAAAAGGGGGATAATAAGGAGGAGGGGATGGCGATACCTACGTCAGTGGCACTTGCTAATAGGCAGATGTCCTTGTCCCTGACACAAGTAAATCAAGTCTCTTGAGGATGGGAGAAAGAATGAAAGAGAGAGAGTGAGGAGGAGAGGGAGGGAGGAAAGGGGGAAGGCAGAGATTGAGATTGCCGTCCAGTGAAGGATCAAGGGGGACGGGTCAGACATGAGTGCGTGTGTGAGTTAAATTATAAGCAATTAGTTTGGCCTCTAAGCCCACCCTGAAATGCTCTTTTGATGATGTGAAAGACAGAAAAAATGGAGGGAAGCAGCGGTAGTTGGAGGAAAAAAAGTCTTTTAAAGAGTGCAAAATGTCCACAGGGTGAGCGGGCTGGGTTGAGGGGGAAGCAGAGGAGACAGGTAAAAAGAAAAGAGGAGATGGAAAAGGAGACGGTGGGACAGAAGACAATGAGAAAGAGAGGCAGAGACAGAAGGAAGGAGAGGGCCTGAGAGTTCATCATCCTCCTTTCCATCCTTGTGTGGGAAGCATCTGCAGTTTGCTGCAGTTCTTCTGTCCACAGACTCAGTTAATGACCACAGGAAGATAAACTTTCACAAGTATGTGATCTTCCCTCTGATTAAATAGCTGTGTACCAGACAACCACTCTGCTCTGCCAGGGCAGCTTCCCCTCCAGAAGCACCGTCATCCAACCGCAGAGCTGCCTAACAAACACCATAAGCACATTTCTTAAACTAATATAATCCTTTAAGGCCACATAGATATTTTTGAGAAATTTCTGCTCATTCGAGTGGCACCATATTGTTTTCCACATAAGAAGCTGATAATAATACAATCCTTTTTGAGAGTGGGCACACACAGTAGAAGTCTGGATTGGTTTTGTGCCCATGGAAAGGCCCAACAGGAAACCACTTCTCAAATACCGCATGACTACTTCCTATTTTTGTCTAATTAAAGGATTGTTGCACTGCAATGGAAACTGCTGCCATGGCAGGCACTGGCTGTTTGACCAGT
This sequence comes from Neoniphon sammara, assembly GCA_900302535.1. NCBI lineage: Eukaryota > Metazoa > Chordata > Actinopteri > Holocentriformes > Holocentridae > Neoniphon > Neoniphon sammara. The sequence continues at coordinate 17,032 of OMKZ01050532.1, read as the reverse complement.
ACTGATACAAATAACATCATGTTTGAGAGGTGAAGCATGCCATGTTTTGAACTTTGAAAACTATTTTCTATTTACAGTCATTCAAAAGCTGTGACTAGATCAGTCTTCTGAAGTGGATTATATTAAGCATGATTCATTGCTGTTCATAAGATAAAATATGATGAATCTTTATTGGTCCATGTGGGGAAATTGCATTACTACAGCAGGAACATGTATGAATAATAAATTAAATCATACAATATACCAAATATGTGAAATATGAAATATATGCAGTATAAAATAAGCAGGCAAGTTACATAAAAAAAACCCCAACAAAATATGCATTATATAAGAATGAGAAGGATATGAGAATTTAAAGAAATCAGGTATGTACAGTATATTTACAGAGAATACACATGATGTGAAAACATGTCTTGTATTCATATCTTTACAAGCATTGTTAATGCATATAAAAGTGCATGAAAACAAAAAAATATTCATGAAATTGGCGCCTGGTCCATGTGGTCACTGTGAAATACAAAAAATCTAAGGTTGCAAACACATCCACCAACATACAGCTCACATTTACAAACCACTCACCAGAAAGGCATTTTTGGCACTTGCTCCCTTCTGATTGGTCAGGACTGTTGGTTACAAATGGTGAATCTGACCAGTCAGCATTCATGCTGGTGGGTCTTCAGCATCTTAGACAGTCATTAGCAGCATCTTCCTGTGTTTACTCCTGTGGGAGAGGGAGTGGACTGTGATGAGGTCCCTGCACTTTGATGTAGATAAATGAAGATAACTTTAATCTCACACTAATGAGCACTTCCCTTCTCCTCCCACCTCCTCGTATGTCTTCCTGTCTAGACTAGACTCGTGCATGTGACCCCCATCCTGAACCATGCTGCTGTAACATCTTGATCACTTATGTGGGAACCCATGTCTATCCATGTTAAATGTTCACAAAGGCATCCTGGGACTTCACAGGTTTGCAGGGGCTTCAGTGCTTATGGATATATTTGACAGAGAAAAAAGAACCAATATTTTGATATTTCAGAGTTATTTACATAGAAAATCTGTTTTCACTTAAAATGTTCAGTTTGCAACTCCACATAATAGCAAATTAACTGAAGATACAGCGGAATCTACAGCAAATTAGGTCTAAACCCTGGGCAGTATCTTAAAGCACTGCAGTCTAACCCTGAGGGGTTGTTTAGTTTTGGGGTCGGGGTCTCTATAGCTGGCATGCTCCCCTGCCTGCCACTTTATCTCCCTGGCCACTTGAGTCGGGGAAGTGAGTCTACCATGCAGCGCCTGGCCCTCACAATCACTGGAGCTCCTCCAACATTCCCCCAGTGGCAAATCAAACAAACCTGGGGACTTACTGTGACTCAGCCATTCCTCTTGTGTCTGCCTGCCTGGCTCTCTCATCAACACCTTCATAACACAATGAAAACTTACCAGTAAATATCACCCTATCCATCCATTTTTCATACCTGATTATTCCTAATAGAGGTCGTGGGCATAGTCATACTAGTACAAATTATTTCTATCAATTAGCTTCAACAGAAAAAAACACAACTGCTGAACCCCAACCAAATATGGTGTATACAATTACTGACCAATTACGTGATAAGATGTGCTACCTGTAAAAGCTATCTGGTGAAAGAACTTGTTTAAAGGCAATGTGTCTCTTGCTTAATAAATATTATCACCATGAAGACATAAACTCTAATATGAATGTCACAGTTGAGGACAGAGAGAGAGAGAGAGAGAGAGAGAGAGAATCTTTATTCATAAGGCACTTTACTAAAAGTAGATACTACAATTTGCTTAATAGGAAGGCATATATACAAAAAGAGATATGATTTATTTACATAAAAGGGACAAGGAGATAAAAATAAGAAATACAAGCAAGAGAAGATACATCTGAAGAATAAACAAATACATAAATTAGGTCAAATAAACAAGAAGAAACACAAGAATAAAAGTGGGCAAGTGTCAAAAAAAAACATGAAAGCAAACCTATGAATGTGTGTTTTAAGACGTGATTCATGAGAGCAAATGTATTCCCATATTCACGTAACTCATTTACTCTACCAGGAGACACCCCATATTGAGATTCTGGCACTGCTGTGCGTTTGATGCTGCATCACTTTGCAGCAGGCCAGCACTGAGGAACGAGAGGCTGTTTCAGGTTCCATTGACTCTTCAATTGGCTGTGTGAATTCCTCACCTCACAGCTGGGACTCATGTTCATTGTCCAAACGACCAGCAGATGTGTTAATGCAGACTGATCATGGTTTATACGTGATAGCATGCATTTGTGAATCAGTTTCATCTTGTCGGCTAACATTTTAAATCAGTTTGATATATGGGACCCAAGGTGACACTTGTTCCATGGAAATTAGGGCTGGGATGATATGTTTATCTCCTGATTTGATACTATCACAATACTTGGGTGCTGATTTGATTCGATATGTTTTGCGAGTCTTAAGTATTGTGATTATACAACTATTGAGATTCAAAATTACAATTTATTGTGATTGTAGTTTGCTTTTTTTAACACTAGACCATGGGAAAAAGTTGAATCATGCACTTACAGAGACTGTATAATATGAGTCATGTTTCCAAAAACAGTGCACATCAAGTCAGTCGGTCTTGTTAAGTTTTATTTCAGCAGCATCATTGCTATACTGCATATGAAAGTGGTAAATAAAATGTACATATTAAACAGAATGAATTAAACATATGTAGAATGAATTACAAATATAGTTTCTGAAGTAAACTGTGACATTTATCTGTTTCTGTTCATCAGTATACTATCACAATACTTGGGTATTGATTCGATAAAAAAAAAAAAAAATCGTGATACTCAAGAGAATCGATTTTTTACCCCACCTCTAATGGAAATAAGTTTCCATGAAGCTGTACCCAAAGTGATCCTCTCCTCTGCAGCACCTACAGTGAAACAGAGCAAGAGGGTGAACACTGAAAGTACATTGTCCAGAGGTGACTGCCCAGTCATTTTAGTCTCCCGGCAGCAGTTTTGGGCAAGGGCAAAGTGTGATTAAGTGGCTGTGGCCATGTATTTTTGTAAGTTATCACAGACACTTGAGAGGAAGTGAGAGAAGGCCACAAACAGGAAGGAGTGGAATGTGCTTCCTGTTGGCCAGCGGTGTTAGACAGGGCAGATTCCTTGTACCATCATGACTGAAATACATGCACACACACACACACACACACACACACACACACACAAATACACATGCATACTAAGAGGTAAGAATGTTTTTCCACTGGAATCAGGGAGAAGCAGACCGCCAGGAAAGAGAAACAGTGCAAGTAGATAACATTCAGACAGTTTGCCCCCGTGCACCAACAAATGAGTGAGTATGAATCCAACTCCAATTCTTCAAAAGATATTGTTCTTGTGGCCCTATCACATTTAAAACTCATGTTGACTTACACATCACTAAACGTGTCAAATGATGGATTTTGCAACATAGCTGATATACTGCCACGAACACTCAGAGACAACTTATGTGTGTGCGTGTGTGTGTTCTGTATGTTTTCATGAATATGATGTGAATAGCAATAAGAGATGGGAGAATGTGAACTGATGGAGTTGAGGGCTCCTGGTCGTAGAACAGTACGCCGGGGTATATGAAATTAACATTGGTTGTCCTTGAGGGCTTCCTGATTGAATCACTGACTCGATGACGTCATACATGGTTTAAGTCATATTTCGGAGCGGGGAGGGTAAGGGACAGAGCGCACACGAGAGAGAGAGAGAGAGAGAGAGAGAGAGAGAGAGAGAGAGAGAGAAAGAGGGGGTGAGAGAGTGAGAGCGAGAGGATGAGTCACAGCCTCATTGATGACTGTCTCCATTGAGTGGTCAGATAATTCAGGTACAAAAAGAGACACAGGCACAGTGCGACCGCCTAATGGCACTCAAATAAAATGACTTATTGGGAACTCACAAAATACACCTTTTAGGAAGATTAAATAGTCCTGATGCCTCTCCCCCTCCATGTTTAGGCTAGCTCTAAATGATGAATCCTGTTCTTCTTAGACATAGCGATGGATTCAAATAACTAATTTCAGAGCTACTATCAGACATGGCCTTAATGTTGGCTGTGTTGGTTGCCTTGCTCTGATTAATACATGCTCAGAATGAATGGGCTGCACACTTGAGATTTCTCAGATATCACTACATTTTGAGGACCTAGAATATGATTTATGACAATATGTCTCAGCTAAATCTAAAGGTTAATATCTCAGTCTAGAAATGTTTTGGCTCTTTAATCAAAAGCACCAGGGTTAGTAACTCAGCATCTGTGATGCAAGCATGAGTTTTCTTTTTCTTATGGCCAAATTTATGTTGCTGTTTAAAATTTTCAAAGCCACACAATATTTGTAGGGTATGGATTTTAGGAATTATCTTAAATATTCAGATAAATAGTTTATCATGGAATATGAACATCAAGACAACCCTCTGTAGCTCTGATGTGCAGCGATACAGATTTTCACTGATTTGACTGGTTTCAATTCACTTGTGACTTCTGTCAGATATGTGACAACTTTTGACCAGGGCGATATTTCCAATGTCCTCAGGGTGCTCAGGACAATAAGTTTTTATTTTGAATGCCTTTTTGATAAAAAAAAAAAAAAAAATTGTAAACTGCAGCTGTGTGCTGCACTGTCTAAACTAGGGACAAAACCTGCACATTAACTTAAGCTATAATTGTTATGATAGATGGCATAATTATGAAATATTCAGTAGATATCTATCTGTTCTTAAATAAATTAATTTTGGCACAACAGTTGAACCAGCAACAAGTTTAAACCAGGATGCTGACATGTCACAATGCAGATTTTGCGCTCATTCAATATTTGAATAAGTTCCTAAATTGCATAAACTGAGCCCTGAAATACCAAAGTTTGCAATATATTGTAAAATGTAATCATCATATAATCATAATGAAGGGGATTCATTGCAAAACTGAAACAAAGTGGGTGAGAAAGGTGTTAAGGATAATTCAAATATACAGGGACAAAAATCAGATTTTACAGGAATCATGGTTTGTACAGGTTTTATAATTTGCTTCAACAAGAATGTCTTGGTGGTTAATAATTGAAATTTAGTGGTTTTAATTATCCAGACCGAATGCATAAGTAATATTCAAATACAAAAACAGTTTATTCAAAAGAATAAGAACAGCATTTAATTTGCCTCAGTTAACGTTTGCACCATTTGACATTTTATAGAGGGAGACAGCAGTGCTGGTGGTCTTTAGAAGGTCAAATGGTTTACACCTCCAGCAGTTTCCATCATGAGGCCAGAGATGTCTCTGATGAGGCCTTCGCGTTTCTCTAGAAACAGATACGTAAGGTTATAACTCCCTCTAGTGCTGGAAAGGGAGATTACTTGCCAGTTCAGGTTCTTTCAATTCAGTCACATAACATTAAGATAAACTGAACGATGGGCCTACTTAATATAGGCTATGTGAACAGAGCAGAACCAACTTCATAATAATTCAGACCATGAAAACTGGAGCAGATATGAAGAAAATGGCAGTTGTGTAAAGCATTATAAGTGATTCCTTGATGCATTTAACACTGAATGAAAAGTTACTTTTAAACAGGAAACACAATCCTCGGGTCTTCACAGATCAAAACAGCACGAAATCACGTCCTGACACCTGATTAACGCCTCTTTCTGTACCCCGATGGGAGTCTGCAAGTCCGACACCTGAAAGTTCAGAACATCAATGTCAGACGCTCCAAACGTGGCCTCCACCTTCACCTTCTCATACATGTTGAACTGAACCCTCTTGCTGGTCATGGAAAGGAGACATCTGAGGAAGCTTTCTCTCAGCTCAGATCGTGCACGTTGCTCCTTCCGCAGCTGGGCAGCGTCCACCTCCGAGGCTGCGGAAGCGGAGATGGAAGCTGCACAGAGGGCTATGAAACGGGGTGAGTTGGGGTCAAATCCGCGGCTGTTGAGGTCAGGTCCTCTTGGCAGGCGAAGCACAGAAACCGGCGTTGCCATGTTGGTGCTCTCTGCCAACACATATAATAGGAAAACGAGTTATCTAGGGCAGAATCGCCACCAAAATTAAGAATTAACCTTCTGTTTTGGTTGTAAGGTAACAGTGAATGTAATTGTGCGTGCCAGGAGATTTCCAATGACTAAAGTAACATTACCCTGGCTACAAAACTCTGACATGTTTTGGGCAATGCCAACATCATACACGTTTAAATTTGAGGTTAGCTAAAAATAAATAAATAAAATAGCAACACGGCTATCAAATTGTGGTAGCTAACGTTATGTGTTGCTAGCCAACTACGGCTACGACACAAAGTGGTATCCTTTAAACACGATATGAAAGCGACACAACACGTTTTAGTTAGTCGCAGGAACGGCTAACACGACTGTGACAGTTTAGTTTCGAGTTTCCTCCATAACATTAGCAGACACGAACGTTTCCATCCTTCTGACAGGCATCAACGTCTGCTGGTCATTTAAGTCCTCCTTGTAAGGCCATACTGTTACTTCTGATTCAAGCTTTGAACGTGGTAAATAGGGTTTGGTGCGTATTCAAGTGTTTCTCAGGTGCCTACCGGGCATGCAGAGCTTCGCTTAAGTTGTTATGGCTTCAATTCCCTCCGCCATTTTTAACCCAATACGTGCCCCCCCTCCCCAAACACACACACACACACACACACACAAACGTTGCCTCTTCTTCTTGTGCATTTCCGGCAGGCAAGTTGTCTCGAGGCACATTGCTGCCCCTCGCAGGTCAGAATTAGGTTGCAGTTGACCGTAAATTTAATATTTTTTCCCTGTAGGTTTCTTGCTACCGGGGATTCCTGTACCACCAACACCTCCAACCATTTTTTTCTGAACAAGCAGTAGGCTACCTTTTTTTTAACACCACTTTTATGTGCTGCTTGCCTTGTGAAGTAGGCTATACAGAACAATTATTTGGCTAGTGTTGAGAATACATTTCACTCTTATTTGGAAAGAATTTGCGTTTATCGGGAAATCCAACTGTTGTCTGCCATCTGTTGGGACATGAACTCACAGGCCAGACATGATGGAAATCCCATTCCTGAAGAATTTATCAAAACTGTTCCTTGCCACACCCCTTGTCTAAAGTCTGAGAGGGAATGGGGTGCAGACCAAACTGGCAGCTATTTGCAACCCACATCAACGTTTGGTTGACTGGGCTACATCAGCAAATGATGATGACATGACACTTTTAATGTTAATGTTATTACCAGTTTTAACATTTCTGTGAATTTGTATTCCCTTGTACATATGGGGGACTGAAACACACATAAAACATAAAAAAGAGCATGGTGACTTTTATCATGTTCTATTTGAGAACACACTGATGTGACCTCGTTTTTTTCCATAATATTGCATAATCAGGGAGGTGAACTGCGCTTTTCTTTAACACTCACAGTACATCTCCCAGCCATCCTTTTTGTTACATTAATATTGTGTATGTTGTAGAGCTACTGTATCCTATATGACCGCGCTTGTTTGTATTTGCTTGAAGTGCGTGCATGTGGGTTATTGTTATTATCAAATGCGACGTTTTGCATCACGTAAGACTCCCCTGTGGCTGTTTCAGGCGCCGATGATGCGCTGACATAAACAGAAGTGTCTACAGTCCACAGTGGTGTTCAAATGTTTGACTACAACACCGAGAAGGTCTTATTCATCTTATAAAAACATACACTAATGACAAGCGGCAGTAGTCTGACTGTCTATGGACAGTCTAGACCTAACCGCAGTCATTAAAATGCCATGTGAGGTGTTCAGGGCAAACGGCGAGACATTTGTTTGTGCATAACAAAAAACAGCTGCAACATGTCTCGTATTTCTGCATCTTGAAACACACATTTACCGAAATTCTTTGGAAATAGGAAAACTAGGAATTTTTCACCGAAATCTAAGTTTGTGATATGTCGCCCGAAGGAAGAAGATATGTTGCATTCTAAAATACATAGAGACTGGCTGTTTGTCCCGAATAATGTCCACATGGCATAGAAACGCCAGGCTACGTGTATCATCACTAACCCCCCTCCTTTATGGTTTTGTTTTATCTTGGGAGTCTGTACTGTGGGTGGATCTCTGTCTGGAATTTAGTGACCGTTATAAAGTTATCTTGGCTCTCACACCCGAGTCTGCTCTCTGTGCACGTAACCAGTCCTCCCTGCTGTGCTGCGGCCAGTATGCAGATGGAAACTCCTCGCATGTTGCATACACATCAGCGCCGTGCCCGCGTTACTAGTCCATTTATCTTGGAAAGAAAAAAAAGTGTGGATTGACACAATTACCTTGTCCCAATATCAACTCTAAGCCCTGCGGTCCTCCCATCTGTCCACCTCAAAGTGCGCACTTTGGTAACATAGCTACAAGAGGTGCAGGTCCTGAAGGAGTGAGTCACTGGCTTTGTCTCAATACCCATAACTGCGGTCTTGCGCCTAACCCCATGTTCACTCCGGACGTGGAAGCGCCGCGAAGCGCCGGCAGTTACCTTTCGGCGCCCATGTTAACCAGTTAGCCGCGCAATAAGACGCGCTACGCGAGCGAATTTCTCAAGAAAACACATTGAAAATACACTAGAAATGGTCATATCTGCATCCCACACCTGCCAACCCTTCTGATTCCCCCCTTTCTCTCCCTGTTGTCCTGGAGTTTCAGTTCCCCTGA
>OMKZ01050531.1:0-26885 GCA_900302535.1 Neoniphon sammara | reverse complement strand
AAGGCAGCTATTGTTTGTAGATTACACATTCAGCATTAGGGTATTACATGTTTCTACAATTATCATTATTATTGTATTAATTTTTAGGCTTTTTTGTGGCTTTTATGCCCTTTAGGTTTATATAGCCTAATATAAGATTGCATTCATATTTCAGTTTTCCAAGACTGTAAACATTTCACTGTTTGAATAACAGAGTATAATAGACCTGTGTCACTGTGTGTATAGGTTAAGCTAGCGAGCCAATAACATGTTTTTCTTATGGAAGTGCTTGCAGTTTGTGTATCTGTGTTTGACTCCTCCTTCGTGGGAGTGAGGCAAGTCAGTCAGACAAGCACTTAACCAGCCATGAAAGAGAGCATTTGTCACCATCGCCCATGGGTTTGTGTCTGCTAATTGGCTAATTTTGTTTGCCACAAACAAGCCTCAGAGGCAAAAGGATATCCAGCAGGTTACAGACAGACAGACATACTGTGGTGGAGCTGATTCCTTCCTGAGTTTGATGAAATCCTCTGTTTCTAAGCCAAACCCACTTATTTCAAGTCTCAGTCAAGATCTTTGCCTTCCCTCTCCTCAAGACATACAGTGCTAAACATGCTGGGATGAGACTGATGCATCATGGATCCTGAGGAGCTCGAGCTGCAGAATGACTACCGTTACCGTAATTACGCGGCGGTCATCGAGAAGGCACTGCGAAACTTTGAGTCTTCTAGTGAGTGGGCTGATCTCATCTCCTCCCTGGGAAAGCTCAATAAGGTACAGTGCACACAGGCAACGTGATGCTACAAAAGCTGCTGCTAATTACTTCATTTAGATGTCTGAAACTCTGCTTCCACAGAAATTGCTAAATTCACTTATGCTCATAACAGCGAACATGACTCAACAGTCATTTCTTTGTATGTTGAGTCACGTTCACTGTTTACTAAGGAAAACATGTAGGTATCTCTTATGTTTCCAGATCTGTGTTCCAGTGCTTAATTTGAATTTAGGTTTGCATCTAGAGTGTGTTGCTTCACCTGGTTTATAGTTTTAGTATGCCAACCTTATAGTTGATTTGTATAGGCAAGGCAGCCTTATTTATATCGCACATCTCATACACAGAGGCAATTCAAAGTGCTTTACAATAAAAAAAAAAGTGCAGCAGAATAAAACTACAGTATGATTAATTAAAACATAATAAAAATACAATACAATTAACAGAGAAAAACAGTATTAAAATACTAATAAATAAATAAATAAAATAAGTCACATAGCCCGGGGTCCCAGCTGGGGAGATCCGTGAGAAGGATTCAGCCGCCACCGACCACCATACCGCATCCCCTCTGCTGGTGGACCAGTAGGAGGGATATAGTTCAGTTCTCCAAAGTAATTTAGGGCAATATTCAGTCACTGTATAACCTATTGCCCCGGACCTGTTTAGTGCTCAGATCATCTGGCCAAAGGGGACTTTGACCAATAAATGTGTAAAAGCAGATGTTTACTTTGGAGTGCCCGTGTGCTGACGACGAATGAATGCTTGAGGTACATGTGCAGAGAATGTGGGGGAGGACATTTTTATCTGTTTAACATAAAACTGTGAGACAAACAATGTGCAAACAGTCCTGCTCCTCCAATGTGTGTGTGCTGATGTTTTTGTTTCTCCCTGGATCGATCTGCCTAATGCCTCACTCAGCAAGCAGGTGTTTTTGTCTCTCTCTCTCTTTCTCTGTCTCTCTCTCTCACTTCCTGTCTTTCTGCTCTCTCTCTCTCCTCTCTCTCTCTCTCTCTCTCTCTCCCTCTCTCCCTCAGGCGCTGCAGAGTAACCTTCGCTACTCCCTCCTGCCCAAGAGGCTAATAATAGGGAAGCGTCTAGCCCAGTGTCTGCACCCAGCCCTGCCCAGCGGGGTGCACCTCAAGGCTCTGGAGACCTATGAGGTCATCTTCAAAATCATTGGAACAAAATGGCTGGCCAAGGATCTCTTCATTTACAGGTGAGGGAGCAGGCCTGAAGATATTACTACTGAGAATTTGGTCAGGCGGTGTCTGTGTAGGCCTGGTTATGTGTGTTATTCATGATTTCATTAGTATGTGTTTTTGTGTCTGTTTGTAGCTCAGGGTTGTTCCCGCTGTTGGGCCATGCAGCCATGGCAGTCAAGCCTGTCCTGCTGACATTGTATGAGCGTTACTACCTCCCCCTGCAGAGGGCTTTACTGCCCAGCCTCCAGGGCTTCATAACAGGACTACTGCCAGGTCTGGAGGAGGGTCTGGAAGTCTACGACAGGTACCCTCTATATCTGTCTCTGTTTCTTTTTGGCACTTTCTCAGAGAACAGTGCACAAGCATCTCAGGGGAAAACTAAATTGTGTAAAACCAGTTTTTGAGTAAGTTTTGAGTAATGTTTTCCTAATAAAGTAATCATTCAAAATCACTCCAGCACAATAAAAAGAGGATATAGTGGATATATTTTACTTGTCCTCTAAGGGGGTAAAAGCCAGTTTCCCCCATCATTTTCCACAATACCGATTCTGACCAAAAAATTTTCAATTATTTTACTATAGTGCCACTTATGTTTTGCTTGTCTTGTCTTTTTGTCTTTGTAATGAGGTGGCTATATATTTACCTGGCAACTGTCACTATTTAGTTTCCACTATTTTATACATCAGCACATGTAGACAGGCTGCTCCAGTTGGCCAGAAAAGAGTAAAAAAGTAAGTGAAAAAGCTACAAATGCGATAACATCAAAACTGTATGAGAAAAACATTAACTTTAAATCATTTTCATTTGAAATGTTTTTAGAGACAGCCCACCATCACGACCAGGGTGTTGAAAATTATATGATTTGGGTGATTTTGAGGGTTGATTTTTGATGTGCTCGTTGGCCCTCTAGGAATATACTGGAAAGCTACACCAAGGCAGGCTTGACATAAGTTGGCGTACAGTGAAACACAGCGGTTTTGATCAGAATCGGCCGTAATGCCCATCAGAATCGGCCAATCTGATGGCCATTAAGGATAGTTGAGCAAATATTGAAACACAGGAATCAATCCCAGGCTTCAACAACCAGCAGGCCACCCTGCTGGCCCTGAATATAGTTCACTAAATTATTGAATTTAGTGTTGCATTTATTTGATGTCCAACTCCTGTCCCATCTCGTCCTTTCCCTTTCCAGGACTGATGCTCTGCTACTGAGGCTGTCTCTGCTGGTGGGCCAGCAGGTCTTCTATGGCGCCCTGTGGGGCAGCGTGCTGGTCAGTCCGCAGGTGCGACTGCCCGCCTCTCTCTTCATCGTCACCCACTTCGACCGCACAGTGGCTCCACGCCAGCAAACACACATGCTCGGCTACGACCATCGCCTGGTGGTGAGTATCTGTCTGTGTGTTCATTACAGTTATTACAAGAACATGAAAATGTGCACTATGAGAACACTTTTATATTGTGTTTGAGTTTATATTTACATTTTGTACCATTATGTCAGTTTACCTTCTCCCCTGTCAGCTGTGCAAAAAACATCTTGCCTGTGTGTGTTCTCAGGTGAAGGCGGTGTGTCTGTCTCTGCAAGACTCCAATGTCTTGGTGCAGAGGAACATGCTGGAAATCCTTCTCTACTTTTTCCCCTTTGCTACAAGCCTAGTGAGTGCACACACACACACACACACACACACACACGGACACCAACAGCAATCCTTATAGTCCATTAAAATGATAATATGTGGGGGACGGCATCTTTGGTGCCATCTTTGCACTGCATTCAGCAGTCAAACATTGTGTCCAATACTGTAATATGGATTTTCTGATCATGAAGATTAATTTGCTGTAGGTACTGTTGCATATTCTGGCTATTACTACACTGTTTATTCTAAACAAATTGTTGCTTCTGCTGGAACTGCAAAATGCACTTCTTTTGCATGTGTGCAACAGCGGATTTTCTCTGGAAAAGACCTACCCACTGCAACAGAAAATTTTTTATGGATGCTTTTATGGACTGAATCACTACTGTGTTATATCAGTTGGTAATGAGAGTAAGAGCAGCAAAATGGACATTATTTTGTACAAAAATGTTGCAGATGATTACTTCATTACATTACATTCTCTCCATTAGTGTTTCAGCTCAGTGTCTCTCACGGTAGTTCCTCAGCTAAACTGTGTGTGTGTGTTGCTGTGTTAGGATCCAGAGGAGGCCAGTATTCCTTTGAGCGATGAAGACATGGTCACATTGGTGTCTGCTGCGTTGCTCACACTGCTCCGCCGAGACATGTCCCTCAACAGACGCCTCTACGCCTGGCTCCTAGGTGCTGATCACGCCCAGACCAAATAGCATTGCCTCAGTCACTGATGCATGTATTAGCATTTAACCTGTTAGACTGGATTTTTTACAAATTTTACAAAAACTTTACACAGATGAAACTTCACACCGTTGTAGGTGACATAATGTAAAAGATTTGTGGTAATTTTCATTGTTCTACACTGAGCATAGCCTAGTTATTGCTATTCAGATATGACTGAAGACGACAATCAAAGAATCATTGTTCCTTCATGTTTGAGCTCATGTCGTGTAGGTTGTGTTTTAGCCACATACTAAATCAGCACAATTTCTGAAACCACAGGATGTTGCCTTTCAAATGAGGCCTCATACATACATTTAGGCCTTACAGTTCATCTGCTATAAGCTTTTTCATTTGGATATGCCAAAAAATTAGTGGGTTGTAAGTGTTAACACAGAAAATGCAAAAGTACCGAAGCGTGTATTTCACCCATTGTTGGCCGAGTTTGATATGTACTGGTCATCATACTAAGTGTTTGTGTGTGTTTTCCAGGCGCTGACATTAAAGGGGAAATGGTGGCACCACACTCCAGCCACTCTACCACCATGGAGGCACACGCAGCCTTTTACTTCAACACCTACTCCAGAGATTTCCTTGTGCAGGTCACTCAAACATTAATATATGCGTACATGCAGAGACCCACACACCATAATTTAAAAAACAAAAAAACAAAAACATGAATAAGTATAATTTCAATACAGTTTCAATACAGTATCAATACAGCTTCTTTACATAAACAAGTACAAAATGTTCAGTCCCAAATAAGAGGAAGTGTTATCCAGATACATGTGCAGTTGTTATGAAGATGATGATGTTGGGTGTGTGTGTGTGTGTATTCATCTGGGCATATATATTTGTACTATACGTTTCTCATCCATTTGTCTCTCTGACTTCAGGCTCTGATTAACATCCTCAAACAGAAGGATGTGAAGAGCGACCCAGAAAATGTGGTAGCTTACCTCAAGCCCTTTCGCATCATCATGAGCCTGCTGGACAAACCAGAGACAGGCAAGCTCTGCAGCACACCACAAAATGCCTCACTGCCTCTTCACACAAATTATGCCTGCTACCTACTTATTTGCTATTCTTCAGCCTGTGCCTGTGTAGCAGCTGCAGAATGGTTGTGTCTCTCACAGGTAGAATGGCCGGCCACACACAAATACTGTCTGAGTTTATCTTTTTGTTCAGTTAATTCTACAACACAGTGACATGGGGCACCGTCATGATACACACAGGCCACAGCACACACACACTCCTCTCCCAGCATCAGCGCTAACTTGCTTCTGCTTTTTTTTATGGTATCATTGTGTATTTCACAATTACATTCAACATGCACTTTCATTCATAACCCAAGTTTACACACTTTAAGTGAGTTATTGACATAAAAATAAGGTAAAATAAAAAAGAGTATCTCAAATGACTAAGCCAATATTTAATAAATTCAGTGCTCATAGAGGTGATTAATTCAGGGTACAATGAATGCACTTCCCCCTTAAGATAAAAAAAACAAAGGACCATATAGTGGCTTACTTTCAATTGCCTGGATTACTTAATACAGACCCATTATGATCTTCAAACATTTTGGAATAACCTACAGTACACTGCATAAACATCATAACACACCTGCAGCACAGTAACACAGGCACAGCACACACTCTGTCTGCTACCTACGACACGCAGGGAGAAAATGCTACTTAGGCAGCATCTCTAACAAATGAATCACTCATTCAGGTCGGTTTTCAAACCCAAACTGGTCAGATATCACTCAAAATCAGCAACAGCACTAACACACAGTCCTGCTTGTGTGCTACAAAATCGCGCCCCAAGCACAACAAGAGGAGGAACTATAGTACAGTTAAATAAAATAACATACTTGCCCAAATTAAAGGGACATAATAATGTTGATAGATGCATAAAACAATAAAAAAAAGATATAAAATTGGGTTTGGAGAAGCTCTCTCAATAATTCCAAAATAAGATTTTGGCTCAGTTACGCCTGTTTAAAGCCATTATGTAATTACGCTGGTGTTTGTGGTTTGTCCCCTCAGGTCTTTTGGTTTTGAACAGTGTGCTGTTGGAGGTGGTCCGGGCTTTCTACAGCTACTGTCGTGAGATGCTGGGAGAGGAAAACATCACCAGCTCAGGGCTCACAGGGAACCAGCTGGCCAGGTGAGAGGGACAGGTGATGGGATCCATGCAGGGATGTAGACAGCCTGTTAACTTGTGCATAATTTTGACTGATAATTGGATGAATGCCTAAAACAGACACATTGTACTTTGAAATACTTGTGAATAAGTTACACTTGCCTTCCTGACAAAATTGCGACTGACAGAACGACCCCAGTAACAAATGTTTATCCTCAAAATTCTTTTTGTTGGTTTATTAAAAGTTTTCTATGTAAAACTGCAGAGAAGTGAAGACCCTCTATATTTCAGCTAAAAAAAAGTCTCTTGAGTCTCTATGGTTCTCATTATTGGACTGATTATGAGCACCCTCAAGACTCAACTTACAAAAACTGTGGAATATGCACAAAATTGGCTGGTTGAAGCTACATGGTTCTCTTATTTGGCTGGAGTCACTGAAAAATTTTGTGCTTATTCAACAGACTTTATGTCAGTAGAACTCGATAATTCGATCAACTCTCAATTTTGTGTAGTGCACCTTTAATGAGTTTTAACATACAGTTGGAAATACATTAAATGGATTCATGCAGTGCCATATTGTTGACCCCACTTCATATATTCAAGCCCTTCTTGCACTTTTACTGAGAAGAACAAACAAGGATTATGTGACATTCTCCAGGGATGGAGCCAGAGCTGGAACCAGAGGAACATGCATCGCAAATTGAGAGTAAAACAAAATGAAAATCAAACGAAATTGAGAAAGAGTATCATTTTGTGTTTACTGTCCTTTTTATTACGACTGACATTTGATATTGTTCAGCGGATGTTAGAATCCGTATCTGATTTGTTTAAGTGATGCAGATAAGCTGAAATGGCTCTTTCCATATAAGTAATTTGCATTTGCTGGCTATCTGGAGAAAGCTTGAGATAAGCGTGCAAATAGAACATTTATCTGATTTCTTTCTTTTTTCAGTCCTTCTTCTATTTATTTCTCTGGTTTATGTGGTAAAAGTGCAAACTTCACCATGTACATTTTGTAATTGAAAATGACTATTGTATATTTGTGTTTTGGTGTCTTATAACCCCAGAAGGGATGGGTGGTAAGACACAAAAAAATAAAATCCATTCATTCATTCATATACAATATATAGGTCTATTTTTATAGGTGAATCTCTGAAAATAAGTCAGGAAGCCTCCCCACAGTGTAAGATTTCTTTGACCTTTTTTTTTTCCTTTTTGTCTTGAACAGTAAGGTAAAAGAAAATAAGAACGCATCCGAGATCATAAAGACGGTGAATATGCTGGTGAGCTCCATGAACAGTGAGTACGTGTGGGAGTACATGACCCGACGCTTCTGTCAATCTCTCAGGTACGGTGAAAATGATTGTGACACAAAGCCTTTACTTTATCATCATATATCAACTCAAATGATGGAAAAAATAACAGTTTTCTCAATTTTAGATATTCTCAATAGCCAAGTAAAAAAAATGATACATCTGAGTATTGCAATATTATTTTTCATCATATACTGTATTGATACTCTAGCTCAAGCCCAATGTATCAATATGTATTTTTTATGCACTTCATTTTCATATGATGATATGACATTTACATTTTAGTGCACTGTGCTAAGTGCATTATGCTAATTCTGTTTTGATAAATTGGAATGGGAATTTTGAATTATTTTGAGTCTGTCACCAATATATTGTATATTTTGTTAGTCTACTCAGGTGTTATACAATATGTTGTATTTTATGGATTTTTCAATCAGTTCAAATCAATATTGCAATACATTGTGATACAAATCGCACTGTGACCTATGCATCGTGATACATATTGTACTGTGAGGTCCTTGCCAATGCCCAGCCTTAATGTTCTCCTCAGTGACACAGATGACCCGCCAACACCTCAGCAGGACAACAGCCACCCTGCTCCCTCTGTCACAGAGGTCTCCAATCTCATCATATTCCTGCTCGATGTCATACCTCTGGTAAACAACAGACACGCTCACACACACCAGTAATCCCCTCAAAAATTCAAGACCATGTTACCTACACTAGTTGATAATCAGATTCATATAATCCAAGTCTGACTCACACACACATTGCCAGATGCAATACTTGCATATCCATATGTTTTATATGTGTGCTCCCTGCAACAGGAGCTCCATGCTGACATCCAGTCCCAGTTCCTTCCTGAGATGCTGGCCTGCATGCTGCGGACGCTGCGCAGCCACATGGCCTCTGTGGACCTGGCCGAGCTCACACAGGGCCTGCGCGCCTGCTTCAAGGTCCTGAGCAAGATCCATATGCCTGTGGCTTTCATGGACATTGAGGCAGGGGCAAATACACAAGAGCTGGAGTTACAGGAACCAGAGGAGACAGGCAAACAAATACAGGTTAGATGCTGTTTATGCCATACAGTTCTGAAGTGTGATTTTGAAAAGATATCTTTGATGTTGGATGGTGCCATCCTGCCAAATGATGTATTTATTACTTTATCTAGGTTGTCGAGAAGGAAGGAGAGAAAGGCAGCAGCAATGGTCAGGTTAATGGTAATCATGAAGATGAAGAGCTGAACAGGGGTGAGGGACAAGAGGCAGAACCTGCAGATGGTGTGTATCCGCCACTCCGGTCTGAAGACAGTGGACTGGGCATCAGCGCCTCACCATCAGAGCAGCAGCTCTTACCAGGGATGGGACTCGGGGCAGAGGGCGCGAGCAAGGAAGGCGAGGGAATGTGGAGGAAGGGAGGCAGTGTAGACACCATGACCCAGTGTCTGCTGGACATCCTGGCCTTCATTACCACAAGGTAGACTATAAATTGACATCATCTTGGGTTGGAGACCTCTTTATGGTTCTCTTTTATTTACTGTGATCTCTACATACTTTTGTCACCCTTTCTGTGTTTCAGATACCTGCTGGTCCAGGTGGAGGATGTCAGGGAACAGGAGGAAGCGCCCCAGCCCGACCTAACCGCTGTCCCTCTGGATCAAAAGAACTTGTTGGCGGGCCTTGGTGGTCGGGAAATTAAAGACAAACTGGCTGAACTCTTCACCCCAAACAAACACAGATCCCGCTCTTCGTCTGACGTCCAGCTTTTAGCAAGCTCCAGCGAGAGGAAAAAGGAGCGCAAGCCTGTGGGGTCTCTGGACTGGGGGGGTGGCTACATGCCCCGGGGCAGGGCGGAGATCTCCGAGGCCTGTCGACAGGCCTTCACTGCCACCTGCCACCTCCTGCTGGAGTGCACCACCTTCCCTCTGTACCTGAGTGAGGAGGAAAGTCTGGCTCTCTACACGGAGATGTTCAGCCACACAGGTCAGAAGACACTCAGGATATATTCATTATATTTTGACCACCTTCTCAGCCACCTACTGTAACATACAAAAAAGTAATCAAAGTATTTTAATTTTTGGGGATGTTTATTTTCCACAGGCGGTGATGTGGGCAGCCTGCCAGAGTGGCTGAGGTCCTTGATGACTCTGTGCTGCCTGTCCCGGGACTACAACATCCAGCACACTGCATTAGCCTCCTTGCTGGAACTCATCAACCACTCCCAGTCTCTGGCACTTGTCATCCAGGACAAGCACAGGCGCTACCAGACCTCTGACTCCAACCCCCTGAGCGGGCGGCTGCAAATGGTCACTGTGCCGCCCATATACCCCGCTCTGCTTCGAGCCATTGAGGAGGGCACCGATTTCTACCAGGTTAGATTGCTGTTATCAAAGGGGAAGTGGTTTCTAAGTTGTCATAAAGGTGGTATTAATTTTTTTTTCTTTTTTCTTGTCGTGACCTAGCGGGTGTCCCAGGTGCTGTGGAGCCAGCTGGACACAGAGCGGAGAGAGCAGCACATTTCCTGTGTGGATCTCTTCTACCGACTTCACTGTTTGGCTCCATCAGCGTCCATCTGTGAAGACATCATCTGTCAGGCACTGCTGCACAAAGACAAGGTGAACATGCACGCACGCATACTGAACATTAAATGGTACACACATTTAATCTTCCTCCTTTCCACATTGTAAGGGGGTTACGTATTATTATTGTTGTTAAATTAACAACAATAGCATAAAAGAAAAGAAAATACAGATTGAGTGCCAGAACAAAAGTTCATGTTTTGAACTTTGACATTTGAATACAGATGACATAAAGTCTTCAAGTCAGTTATATATTCTTTTTTTAGTCTTTTATGCAATTAATTTAAATACGGTGAGAAATAATAAGATATAGTATTAAAATATTTTGCACATAGCTCATAAATTTTAGATGTAGGTGTCACAGGCACTTCTCATCCCCATGATTGTTATGTGTTTTTCCCCTCTTGAGAAAATCATAATATGCTGCTGTTTGGTCGACATCAGGAACTGTCTTTGGGGATGGGGGGCAATGTTGAAGTGAAACCTACGCCCTTGTTACACATCCTCTAGATATCTGTTAAACTGGAAAAAGCAAACACACCTAGCTCATGTGATGAGATGAACAAATAAGCTTCAGGTTTGGCAGTAAAACTATGTGTGTTATGTTTGTCTGTCCCAGGCTGTGAGGCTGGAAGCGCTGCACCGCTTCACTGTTCTGTGGCACCTGACGAGGGAGATCCAGACCAACAGGACCATGTCTCTCAATCGCTCCTTTGACCGGTTAGTACAAAGATGAAGTCACACAGAAGGCAGCACTCTTCTTCATGCTTGTCCGTTGGTCTGTGTGTGATTCAGACCCCAACCAATTGTAGATTTTTGGGGATGATGGTGATGATCATGAAGGGTGATGGGGGGTGATATTGAGGAGCAAAAAACTTGTGATAATGATATATTAACCAATATTTTTTAATACATAAAAATACACATTTGTAGCAGGAAATTCAGCTTCCAAATTTGATTACCAAATTCAAATTTGATAATCAAATAGTTGTGATAAAGACTGTGTTTGAAGTTGTTTTATAATTGAACAATAAACTGCTTGTGCCACCATCTGCTCAGCTGTGTACAATAAACTGCCGACTTGTGTTTAACAAATGTAAACAGTGTAAACAATGTAAACAGTGGAGTTTGCTGTACAAACTATTTAATGATAGTATTGGTTTAAACTTATTTCAAATTCTTTTTACTGCTTTATGTACAGTCTTTTCTTGCATATCGTCCAGCATATACACCGATATTGATGTGTCTGTGATGATATCAGCCAATAACACAAGCCGCTAAATCGGTTGGACTAGTGTGATTATTTCATTTCCTACATCCATGTCATTGCTGTGACCTGTATTTTAATGTGGGTGTAAAAGGTTGTACAGTTTACATCCTCAAAATCCTTGTGCATGTCTATGCTGTGACCAAGATTGTGCGGACACTGCAACATTCTTAAAGATTCCCTGAACTAACTAAAACACCCCCATCAATTTGAGGGTGGCAATTGACACTGATTTACAAAAACAGGCATGATTTTAAAATATCATCTTGATTTTCTAATTTTATGTGGGATCTGTGCCCAGAGATGGCTAAATGTTTACACTGCCTACCTCTGGATCCACGTGTGCCCAGTTTTGAAGACCCACAGACCTTGTTCTCCTCTGTCTCCCTTGTCTGTCCTCCTCGCTATTTTCCTACCATCTAAAAATAAATAAATAAATAAATAAATAAGAGTGCAGAGTACCTACTCTGTTTTGTTAAAAACACACAAAAAACATTTGTCTAAATCTGGTGTCTGACTCTCCGTGTGTCTCTCAGATCCCTGTGTGTTGTGGTGGACAGTCTGAGTGGCACGGACGGCTCGATGAACGCTGCAGCTCAGTGCTGGCTGGTCAGGGCTCTGACCCTCAACGACGTGATTCGGATCTTGGAGCCCATTCTGCTGTTGCTGCTTCACCCCTCCACTCAGCGCTGCTCCATTCAGAACATCAAGCACAACCTCACTGCTGGTACGTGTGTGTGTGTGTGTATATTTGTTGTTTCTGTGTTGTAGGGTGAATGCATGAAATTGTATGGATGAACGGTTCATCTTATATATTTTTGTGTATGCATGTGTCTGTATATATTATTGTGCTTACATCCTTTTTCCTCTGAAGGTAACCTGAAGTTTCTAAGCAACAGAAGCCGAAGCTCCACCAGAAGCTGTGGGACGTCTGCAAACGCCATGGCAACAGAGGTCGCCACCTTGAATCACTTGAACCTTGTGGACCGTGAATCCCTGTGGGCGGAGTTAGACAGTGACCCAGAGCTGGCCAAAGCATCCGACACTATAGCGGCATCTAGAAGTGAGAGTGAAGAGACAGAGGAAGAGGACGCAGTGGAGGAAGGAGAGGAGGAAGCTGAGAGTGAACACACTGAGTCGGCCGACACCAGCGGTGCCCAGGTGTCTACGGAAAACTCCAGCTATGGCTCCACCCCTTACCGCAGTAGCACAGAGGAAGGAGGTGTGGTCAACGGCCTGCGGAGGGCAGAGTCAGAGCGCACACAGGCATCTGATTCACTGACAAGTGAGGATGAGGAGGATCTTGAGCTGGAGGCCATGGCCAGGTCCCGCCTGTTGAAACAGGAGCGTGAGAAGAGAGAGGCCATCGACTCTTTGTTCCGCCATGTGCTACTGTACCCTGTGGCAGGCGGCTGGCGTCATCTGCTCCAAGGCCTGGCCCTGCTAGACAGCCTGCTGAGGAGCAGCGCTCAGCGGCCTCTGGTGGATGCCCTCTCCTCCACCTCTCTGGACACAAGCTCCGCTGCCCATCTAAACCTGGTGTCCAACCTCCTGCAGCGGCACCAGCAGGCACAGGATGGTAAGGGCTTCTACGGCCAGCTGCTCTCCCCTTCCTCCTCCCCCTCCGTGCCCCCGTCCCTGCTCATTGAGCTCCTGGTGTCCTTGTGCTTGCGATTCCTGCGCTCTCACTACCCTTCCTACCTGAGCCTGAGTCCACATGATCTGCAGGGGAACAGGGAGGTGCAGGTGAAGAGTGTGGAAGTGCTGACACGGATGGTGAACCAGCTGGGCTGCGTGGCACGGGGACAGGAGGGCAATGGGGCCAGTCTGGAGCCCATCCGCAGACTCCTCTCTGGGTGTAAAGTGCAGCAATATGCCCTGCTTACCCTTTCAGCCTCCATGTATGTCAGCCAGAAGGGCACAGACAAGGGGGCTGCCAGGGGTGTGGAGCTTCTCGAAGAGCAGGGAGGCCTGTCAGAAGAGAGTCTGGTGAATCTGGGAGCAGGAGGAGGGCAGGACCAGTACCCCTTACAGATGGAGCTGCTCAAACTCCTCCAGGCTCTCATAGTGTTGGAGTACCACGTGTGGCCTGCTGGAGCTGTCTCTGCAGCTGGGTCAGCAGGAGCATCTGGACAGCCTGAGGAGATTCGTGACCCCCCAACAGCCAGCACGCCCCTTGCCCGGGAGTGGCAGACAGCAGTGCTTTTCCAGCAGTCCATCAAGGCGGCCCAGTATGTCCAGAGTCACCCCATCACAGCCCAAGGCATGTTTGTCTCTGCAGCAGCCAGGGCTTTGCAGCCACAGTACGGCTATGCCATGCACCCCCACTGGGTGTCACTGCTGTGCTCCTCTCTGCCTTACTTGGGTCGCTCTCTAGGCATCATTGTGGCTCCGCTTATCACTCAGATCTGCAGGAACCTGGACGAGCTGGTCAAACTGTACGAGCACGACGGAGGGAAGACAAGTCAGAGGTAAAATGAAAAACACCGATAACACAGCTTATACTCACAATCAATAAAAATGTTTGACACACAATATTGCATGGTTGCACAGACTCAACTTTACAGTTGGAAAGCTATTTTTAGATAGTTGTGCAAGAATCACTCACTATATGTTATATCCCTCTGCCCAGTCCATTGCCTGATCTCTAGCCATATTGTTTGTATATTTATTTATTTAACCTTTATTTTACCAGGATATTACCATTGAGATTAATCATCTATTTTTCAAGAGTCCTGGCCAAGATGAGCAGCAACATGAAAATGTTTCAGGCAAAAAACGAGTCCAAACCAACAAGCATATGTATCAATGAAATGAACCTAACTGAAGCAAAGACAGCCTAAGTCATCATTATCAAAATCCTTCAACAATGACTTAAAAACTCCAAGAGGGACCAAATTAGACCTGTTTCATTTTGCTCTAAGCATTGGTAGCAGCATATTTTGAAAGCTTTTTTATGAAGTGTGCTGATAATCACTATGAATCACAATCAAAGGCATTCAGTCATTATATCCTGTTTCTGTGTGTTGAAGTTTAATTTATGTTTCTGTGTTTTGTTCAGCCTGAGTGGTAGGAAAGAGAACATCGCACCTGACTACCCTCTGACTCTACTAGAAGGCCTGACCACAATTACACACCACTGTCTACTGGACAACAAGAGGGTAAGGAAAGAAGCACACACACACACACACACACAAGCAGTAACCATGATTTCTATGGCAGTAACCTATACAATCCTTATTTAAGCCTTGAGAACTTAAATTCTCATTGTCTTCACCTTCTCTCTGTGTGTTTCTCTGTCAGTCCCTGGTAGCCTGTGATCCTGCAGACGTCCGTAACGCACGCAACGCCGTGATCGAGGGGCTACCGCACATGCTCAGTAGCATGGCATTGTTATGGGGTGCCATTAGGAGGGAAGAGTCTCAGAGGAGGGGATCTGACTCCGCCACGGGGAGCAGACATACTTCAGCTTCTGTCTACTTCAAAAGCACTAAGGTGGGTGTTTGGCCATGCATGAATAGTTTGTGTTTTTTGTTTTTATTTTTTTTTGTCTGCACCACACATATGCCAGACACATATGTTGATCCTGAAAAATGCTTTCATACTCTGTTCTGTCATTTGCATATATTACTTTGACAGATTTCTCTCATTGATGGTACACATGTGTGTTTGTGTGTGTAGATCCTGCGACAGCGGATACTGGAGTTCCTGGTCCCTCTAACAGGGCAGTACGGGGTCCAGCTCATGGCTTCAGTGGGAGCAGTGTGGAGCAGCAGGAGGAGTAAGAGGAGACACAAAAACAAAGTAAGAACTCTAAGCTCACTGCCTAGAAACAAAAAAAAAGAAAACAAAACTTTTTGCATCCTAAGTTTCAATACTCTCTCTAGGTTTTACCTGTGCCCAGCGAGCCTCGTGTGACCATCGTGGATCTGGTGAAATCCTTGAACACCTTGCACACTGACACCATTTTACATTTGGTCAAGGAGGTGGTGAAGAAACCACATCAGATCAAAGGAGACCAGGTACACAGACACTGACACAGACTGTTTCAGATTCTGGGGTTTTCCATACAAATAAATTGACTATTGCTCATATTTGCAAACATTCTTTTATTGTGTTCCCTCTCTCAGAAGTCGTCCCTGGTAGACATCCCCATGTTACAGTTCAGCTACACCTATATCCAGAGGTACGTAGGAAACTACAGCCTCTGCTCCTTCTCCAGCTTTACTGTCACACTTTTTACCGTATCACTGATCTCACTTTCTCTCTGTTCTTGTATGTAGTATTTCCGCTCAAGCCCTGCAGGAAAACATCGCTCCTCTCCTTAGTCTCCTGCGAGAGTCTGTTCAGCTCAACTTGGCCCCGCCTGGGCATTTCCTACTCCTGGGGTCAGTTTATTTGAATTGAATTGATGTTTATTCCCTGTATGCAGTTATTATTTCCCTCCTGAGAAAACTGACAGCCAGTGAAAAGTAATTGCTTCTGCCTTACAGAATCCTCAATGACTGTGTGAACCGGCTGCCCAACCTGGACAGTAAGAAGGACACTCGAGATCTGCAGGTATAATGCACGTTGCATAGATAGTACATGGTAAATGCAGCCAATAAGGAGCACCACGATGAGTGATTGAGATAGCAGGTGAGCGTGTTTGTCGGGTGATATTGATGATGACATAATTGTGTTAGGAGGTGACCCAGCGCATCCTGGAGGCGGTGGGTGCGGTCGCAGGGTCGTCTCTGGAGCAGACCAGCTGGCTCAGTCGTAACCTGGAGGTCAAAGTTCAGCCACAGGTGTGCCCTGAGGCAGAGGAACCCGACGACGCAGACACCGACGGTGACCTTTATGGTAACTGTAGATGATTCAGACTCATACACACATCAAAGATACAGTTTGTTATAAAGTCAATACTTAAGAGGCATTAGCCGGCAGATAGATTGAACCACTTGTGCAACACTTTTGAAGAGGACATGGATACACAGAATCAAATTTGCACTCATGACATCCCTATAAAGAGTTTCTGTAGCCCTGATTATACTTCTTACTTGAATTTAGCTTGAATTACCATACAGAACATGATGCAGAAATTTCAGTTTTGCTCACATGCACTTGGATTGGATCAAATTGGCAGGCCAGATTATTTATTTAAACAAACACAATCATGAGAGGGTTTTAAGGTTTTTTATTCTTTAGCCAAGTGTGGAGAGAACGCAGTGTAATCTCATCTCACCACTTCTTTATTAATGATCACAAAATTGAATCACTTTTATCATGTATACTTTAGTAGACATAAAGTTGTTAACCAATGTGAACCTGTCAGGTAGTAACCATAGCAACTACAGTCTGACCTCTGCTGAACTTCCAGATCATTGGCAGAGGAAATTCACCCACTGGGTCAGCTTAGTGCTCCATCAGACTGGATCCAGTAGAGCTTACGAACCCTTGCTGTTACCATGGAAACGCTGCTGCATTCCACTGTTGCCCTTGGTTTAGTAGTCCAGGGAGCGACATGACTCTCTCTCCAAGTGCGACCTGAGAGGAGAAACCTGCCCCTATTTCCATGGAAACCCAGCAGTCCAAATGCTGCGATAGCCTAAAGGGCCGTCTGGAAGCAGCAGTGATGAGCAGTAGAGAGTCACAGTTGGCACAGCTTTCTCTGAGGTGGATCTAGAGGACAGACATTGTGCTAAAATGTTTGAGAAATATGTAAGGACTGGGTACTGGAGGAAAGCCCCATGGGTAGCTGGTATAGAGCAGAGTTATTGCTGATTACTAATAAACCACCGATTCTTTCTCTCCTTATTTCCTTTTCAGAATCAGCAGCTCAAGCCAGCACTATGGTCTCCTCCTCAGCGCCCTCTGTGTACAGCGTGCAGGCCCTGGCACTGCTGGCTGAGGTGGGGTTTTGCGGTTGCATCTGTGGTGATTGAATGAGTAAGAGAGCATGAGCAAGTGGACCTTTGAGCACATTTTTTTTCTCTCTGCAGATTTTGGCACCACTTCTGGACATGGTGTACCGCAGCGATGAGAAGGAGAAAGCAGTTCCTCTCATCTCTCGGCTCATGTACTATGTTTTCCCTTACCTGAAGAACCACAGGTAACCTTTGCATATGAAGCCAGTGCTTGAGACAGTCTTTGGGCTTTTGCGTCTAAATAAAGCTGCTCTAACATGGACTTTCTATCTTGCAGTGCCTATAACACGCCCAGCTTTGAAGCAGGTTCTCAGCTCCTGAGCAGTCTGAGTGGGTATGCCTACACCAAAAGGGCCTGGAAGAAAGAAGCCTTTGAGCTTTTCATGGATCCCCTCTTCTTTACTATGGAAGCCTCCTGCGCACAAAGGTTAGAATATGAGTGTGTTTCATTTGAACAGAGAGAGGTCACACAGTAGTCTTAGACCAGTGTTGTATCATTGTGCAGAATGTATACCATGTGCAAAATTACCTTTGATGCAAAATTAAAGCATATCCTCTATAAGAAGACTATACAAATGAACTGAAGAACACTGAATGTCTAATAACCTCTGCATGCATGCATTCTCTATAGTTGGAAATCCATCATCGACCACCTGCTGACTCATGAGAAGACCATGTTCAAAGACCTCATGAGTGAGTACAGCCTCTAGAGGTGTTTGTGTTGTTGTAGACATATGAATAATCATGAGTAACCAAGGAATTGAACATGAACAGTGACAGTTCAGATAAGAAAGAGTCACAAGAAAATGCATAGTAGTATCAGGTAGTGGTGCTTTTGGGCGGCTCACTGTCTGGCTGGGATCCAGGGCTGCCACAGAGGTCCTGCAGGTCTTCCCTTGTCCCTAGTCCATCCTCAACACCAATCCCCTCCCCCAAGCCTCCCCGCACACCCTATACCCTTCCGCTCACACAGTATAAACTCCATTCATGCACATATTTATACATACTTCTGCAAATACCTATGTAACTCCTCCCAGATCTCATATAGCACTTTGCTGCTACTGAAAGCTTCAAGGTCCTCAATAAACCTTTTAAAGTTAATCCCACATAGTCAACCCTTCCCCTGTCAGCATGCTCTGCTTGCTACCTCTTTGTGTACTTTTGTCACGTTATACGATGTCTGATTTCTGTTTGTGCCAAAAAAAACAGTAGCATTCAAATCAATGCAGTCACAATTGTTTGTTATGCATATTTGTAGACTGGAGCAACCCAGAAGTGTCACTCCTGAAAGTGGTCTGATGAGTGCATTCAAGTGTGAAATGCAGAGACATTTTTGAATATTTGTCATTGTGTTTTTTGTGTCTGTATTTGTGGTATAGGCATGCAGAGCAGCTCCCTGAAACTGTTTGCCAGTGCAGAGCAGAAACCCATGCTGCTGAAGCGCCAGGCGTTTGCCATGTTCAGTGGAGAACTCGACCAGTATCATCTCTACCTGCCCCTCATCCAAGGTATATGTGTGGTACTGGATAGAAACTTATTTTGATATTTGAGTGAGTGTATGCTCAGTTTACTTGAAGAAATATACCTGCAATTCTAAATGACTGCGTTGATTAAAGCTTATGAACCTTCCCTGCCTTCTCTCCAGAGCGCCTGACTGAGGCTTTGCGTATGAACCAGACCCCTGCTGTTTCAGCTCAGATGTTTTTGATGTTTCGCGTTCTCCTGTTACGGATTTCGCCCCAGCACCTCACCTCCCTTTGGCCAATCATGGTCACAGAACTGGTGCGATCCAATCCTCTGATCACCTGCTTTTACTCACATCATGGGCCATATCTTAAAAGTGTAGCTTATTTATAAGTTTTATTTATTTTTCAGATTCGCATATTTGCACGTCTTGAAAAAGCCCTGCAGGAAGAAAAAGAAGTCTCAAAGTGAGTTAACTATTTTATTTATTTTATTTTATTTATTTTATCCACAAATCAACATTTGATTCTTTGTTCACACTTTTCATCTCTGTTAATGTTTTCCATTAAAATATTTTGCATTTTTTCTTCTGTATACCACCTAGACTAGCTAAAGTGGTGCGTGGAGCTGTTGACAGGAATGGTCCAGTGAATTTCTCCCAGCCAGAGTTGGACATGTACCTATCAGCCTGCAAGTTCCTGGACACTTCTTTGGCCTTCCCTCCAGAAAGGATGCCCCTCTTTCAGATGTAAGTCCAAGTTTGGTTTACAGGGGGTGCATATCTTGCTTATGACTTTTCCTGTTGAAAGTTATTTTATCTTGTATTCTGTATTTCGGTTGCTGAATGTCTGACAAACACATCTTTCTGGATGGGATCAACTGTGTCCAGGTATCGATGGGCATTTATTCCTGAGGTGGACGTGAAGCGCTACAGTGGCCCAGACAATGCATTTCTAGAGGGCGAGCAGGAATGCACACCCCATGTTGTCAGAATACTGGAAGGAATACAGCAGCGATTTGGGGTAAGCCTGAAAACATGCAGCTTATCAACAGGTGCCTTTCATGAACACCATGTGAGTGAGCTGGAGTTAACACGTCATGAGATCTTGTGTTGTTCTGATGGTGTCTTGTCCCTTTATTCCAGGCACTGAATGGACTGAGTGAGGAGTCATCTACAGATCATTTAGAGTTCCCCCTCCTCACCCAACACTCCCTGTCCTCCATCACCCAACTGGTTCCCTTCCTTCGCACCCTTTGCTGTTCCTTCCAGGGCCCTCCACTCTGCAGCCCCTCACCCGACCACCCGGCGCCTCATCGCCCAGTAGCAGACTACCCAGCAGCCAGCGCAGACACAGTCCTGATGAGGCTGGAGCACATCACTGAGGAAGAGTTCCTGGACTCCATGGAGAGTTAGGACTCAAGCATGAAGCTTTAAGAAACTAAGCCTTCTTCTCGAGCTTTTAAAATCCTGGGGGAATGAACTGCAGCCATATGAATGGAACACCTACAATAGGCACAAACGATGATGTTGTATTGTAAATTAGAAAAAAATGAAAATGTATTGGAATGCTGTTTTTAATGTCTTACCTTGTCAAGTCTCTACATTAATACATTTACCTCTGAGATACTCTCACACTGAATCTGTACTGGAAAAGCCAAGGGACTGTACAGTGCTTATTTCCAATGGGATTTTTGGATATTATAAAGTTTAGGGAAGTATTAAGTACAAAAACCTGTGGAATACTTTTTTCTTTCTCTAGGATCTGTGGCATCTCAGTTACATGTTCTTCACATCGAGATTGGGTCTACTCTCTTTGCTTTAAAGTTTAGCCACTGAGGATTGAATAGGGTCCATTTAAAGATGAGTAGGTTGTCATAGAAACTTCAAATTCGCTGCCTTACGGGAACAGCAGTTCTGATGCAAAAATTCAAACATAATACTGATACTAAATAGCAGATTCACTGTGAAGAGCCATACTTATTGCTCGTGTGTCCTCATGACCTTTTCATAACCTCGTAAACCATGCTCTCTCCTAATAGCATATGTCTGTCTGACTCTGAGAATGTAATGCAGGACCATGTGTTGGAGATGTGTTTCATATTGGGTTGTTACTGAGGAAGTCAGGCCCTTAGTGAAGACTGATGTTAAGATTTTTAAGGGTAAGTTACTGAATGTGATTTGTGTACACTAGAAGACCCTTGCCATGTTTGTTGTTATATTCAAGGGAAATCAGACTTTGTATATTGTTGTTTGTGGATAGCTTTCACCACTGGCCATCGTCTTTTTCTCACATTGCTGTGTGTTAAGGTAATTTATTTTGAATGCTTAAATGATCATGTCACGTTTGAATTAACAATGACTTGATTAAATGAAAAGAGCCTAAACACATTATGCATTTTGTGTTCTCTTCTGATTGCCCTCTCTTGGTAACCATTTTGCTTTCTATATGCCATTTTGTGCATTTTCAGATTATTTGGCATGACTTGTGGGTAATGATGCTTCTTCCACAGTTCCTCTTAGTAATACTATTAAAGCAATAACTCAAACAAAATTTAGGAATAGATTTATTGCAAACTTCATAAGAATACAATAAACCGAGTCGGTCTATGGCGCGACTGAAAAAAAATCTGTGAACACTACTTTATATGATACTAAATCTCCTCCCATTTTTGGGCTTATTCTAACCCCTCCTGTAAATCTGCTCTCTGTTCCCTTGCCTGTTTCCTTAAACCATTATGTCATGTTTTAAGCATCTTGCTTCTTTCTCTGAAACTGGTATCTCCTGTTACTATGAACTTCTCAACTTAAACTTTCCTTATCACCCCTCCATTTCTGCCCTTTCTTTTACTCTGGGATAAATTTACCTGGCACCTTTTCATATTTACCTGCCATATTTATGGGAACCACAGTAACCCAGGATGTGTCCTCATCTCCCAAATAAGACCGATCAGTTAACTTTGAAGGAATAATTACTTTCTGGATCCCAAATTTAAGGAGTTCACTTTTTCTTAAACTGCCTACACTACAGTTATTGCTATTTTTGATCACTGACCATGTAACTGTGGTTAAAGCCATTTCTCACACTATACTGTGGTTAAAATAATTTCCCACAGTATCATTATTTTTTGCCACCGCCATCAAGTGTGTCTCACGTTTCACAATACTCTCCATATTTGATGATATATGATGAATAGCCCCTTCCTCGCCCGCGCCAGAATTCTCCATACAAAATAGCATTTTTTAAATGTGTGCAGTGGATTCCGAAAAACACTGGTGTTGCTCTGTATTTTACTTTTTTTTTTTTTTTTTTCCCCAGAGGCTGCTTACTCGTTTAAGTAATAACTGATGGAAGCCGTGGATCTTAAATGGATAGAGAGGATGCGACGGTCCATCCTGGTAATTTTCTCTGACGGCATACACCTTAACTGAAATTGGAATGACGTTATTTACTCAATCAATGAATTATGATAATATTATGCAGTTCTATGTGCGGAAAAACTAAATATTCATCACAACATTCATGGTAATGTTGGTTTTAGCCGGCAACTATCTTAGAATTTTGTCACCTTTAGGCTGGTTTTAGCTAGTTTCCTAGCATGAATTTATAGCCACTTAATAGCTAGCTAAAGCATCGGACCAGCACTGCCCAGCAACAATCAGCTTGCATCAGCTACCATCTTAAAGTGGTTCAACCTTTTTTGTTTTTATAAAAGCTGAGTCTTATGCACATTTCCACGTCAGTGTATTTCCAGAGAAGACGTTAAGAGTAACAGCCTAACATTTAAGTGGATTTAAAAGGGAATGAGCGTTTTAAGGCACTGTTCCCCAAATCCACCGTGGAAGCAGGTGGACCGGCAGCACCGGCAGTGATTTCAGATCTTTCTTTCGAAGCAATTTCGTGAATTATATTACATTGTGCATATATATATATATATATATTTATACCCGGCTTATTGAATTAATAACGAATATCTAACACTAGCTTCGCACATGAGATCTACTGTGGGCAGCACCTATCTTTTTGAGGTCTCGACCTCAGTTACCCTAGTCTAACCCAGTGATTCTCAACCAAAAACTTAAAACTTAACTTAACTAAACTTAACACTTAAAGTGTTAATATTTAAATGGGCCCCAGGCCACTGTAATCGCAAAATTGGGCCCCGCGGTCAAAAAGGTTGAGAGCCTGGTCTAACCTATCCTCTTTCTGGCAACAGATGGTTGTGATGTCACGATGACGTAAAATGTCAACAGGAAGCGATTGCGGCGCGAAGTGCGGCAAGGCTTCCGTGCCTCAGTCCCCTGAACACTCCCCCGTTGTGTGGGGAATGGGTGATAGGTGGAGAAGGGATTTTGCACAATAAAGTTAAAACCACAATATTAAGTTAAAGCCAATAAAAATAAAGCCGAAATTCGGTGTGATGTATCGATTTCAAATATTTTTCTGAGAAGGCAGAATCACGTGAGCCGTCCTTCAACTGGTTCCACATCCTTATTTATGGAAAAATGGCGACCCAAATGGAGCGCGGTGTTCCACTAAGTGCGGTGAGCTTTCTGTTTTTCAGTAATTGTAACCATTGAACTGCATCCGTTACATCTGTCTATTTGTAAATTAGACAATTTTTGTACCCTGCGCATGCGATCGCATGTTATATGCACATTCTTCCCGAAATGCCATGTTAACTGTCTACAGAGCTATGTATCAACAGTGGTCACTCTGGCGTTGTTAGTAAAAACATGCTAGTTTGCTGAAGACTGTTTACGTCCTAAGTCACAACACACTGTCTATGAAAAGGTTTAATCCCTGAGAAGTCCTGGAGCTAGCTAACCATTTATGTTCCAAACAATGTTTGCGACTTTCACATGTTCACTTTCAATGTTTGCGTTCTTCTCTGTAAACAGTTGTTTTGGGAAAAGCGCAGGCTGCAGGGGTGTGCGTTATAGCTACTACATCTTTATCAGAAATGTCAAAGAAGGGAGGGTTGGGAGGAACAGCAGGATGTTAATACTTTAGAGGGGGATCAGTAAGAAATAATAATTATGAGGGGCTGACAGTTCATTTGTGACCGCGTTTGTTTCAGTGGGAGAGAGGCGGACTTCATTTTTGAAGGTATCAGAACTAATGACTTGGCCCTAATTACCAAGAGAGCAGTGTGTCCATTGGAGTCCAGATGGCTAACAGGGCCCATATTTCAGTCTTTGCACTGCACTTGTGTTAACTCTCTGACTGCTGAGTAATTGTACAAATCGCCAATTATAAAGGATCAGAAAATGACTACCATGCCAGTGTGGAGCAGACTGCAGAATGTTAAGTTTTGATTTCAGCCGTGGCCCAAAGGTTAGAGAAGACGGCTTCATACCTGAGATCAGGAAAAATATGAGTTGGCGGGAGTGAATGAACAGGGATTTCCCCTCTCTCAACATGATGTGCCCTTGAGCAAGGCTCATAACCTTCAGCAGCTCCAGTGGAGCTGCTTAGTAGCCAACAGTGAAGACCGTGTCTGTACTGGGCAGCTCCCAGGTGTGAGTGTGAAGCAGGTCATTGCTGAAAAAGAGCACGTGAGCTCAGCAAACCTACCCTGGATAAATAAATGTTAAAAATAAAAAGTAGGCAGATTTATGTCAGATTGAGTGTCATGCTACTGGCTACATATTTCCTGTAGTAAATAGTGGATTTGAAAATTGTCAGTACTATGTCATTTGATATTTACTGAATGTACTAAGTACTGAATGTTATATAATTTTTAATTTACTCCATTTGCAGCTCTGTCCCAAGTTTCTGCATACTAACTCCACCAGCCACACCTGGCCCTTCAGCGCTATAGCTGAACTCATAGGTGAGTCATCAACTGGCACACATAAGACTTTGACCTGTTTATCAAAAAAGGTACAGTCGATGAGTAAGGGAGGGATTTTTAGTAGTGTTACTTTCAAACAAAAGTTATAGACAGCATTTTGCACAGGGCGTGCAGTGCACTGAAGTGTTACTTGGATTGGTAAAATTACCAGCTGACCAAGTGAAAGTACTCATTACTAGTATCTGCTGTGAACAATTGTTTGGCCCATCTGAAAGTGCTCAAAATATGCTGCAAACCAGGGATACATGATATATTGTGGCTGATATGATATCCTCTGATAATATTAAATTATTGTTATTGTTCTGATAATGGAATTTCCTACAATAGCTTCGGTTCTTCTGTGGCTCTTTCTTTGCCGTTACATTTGAGTCATTCCTTGGGAGAAACTTGAAGACACAAGTTTATTTGTTATGACTGTCATTAGACATTGTTATTTTAAACAAGCGCTATATTTTGGGCATTGTATAGTGCATCATGTTAAATGTGGGGTCTCTTTAGCCATACAAGGATTTGTATTAGTCACATTGCTGCCTGTTGGCACTTTGGGAGGGAAAAAAAGATAATTATTTGATGAAGAATGTCAGCAAAAATGCCCATTCTTGTGTTAACTGCTATACAAGTTGTTTACAAAAATTGCATTGACAGTGGGAAAATAAACAGTCAATCTAAAAAGTCAGCTTTGATCATCCTCTTCACATTTTTGCAAAAGCAACAGTTATGTTATTGGTTATTGTATCATTATTGGCTCCAGCAAACAGAGAATTATTGGTTATTGTTACTGGCCCTGAAATTCCACATCAGTGCATCTCTACTACAAACAAATGTTTGTTCAGCAACATGGCTTCAAAACAGCCAGCTGCCTCACACTCTGATTACAATGACATGCAGTAGTTGGTCAAACCTGTTTTCTCGTGGGTGGTGGCACGGCGCTAAAATGAACTGAATGGGTGTGTGGCAAAGAGGCAGTTAGCTGTGTCTGCCATTATCTGCCAATTAAACTGTTATCTCTCTGCTTTTCTGGACGTTTCTTTCTTATCTTCTTCACTACCACATTGTTTCACTAGATATTACTAACAGCAGCATTAATTATTCTACCCTCATTCAATCCAGTTTGCCTATAGTGCACTATTATCATAGCTAGATAGATACATAGATGGAAAACTTTATTTTTCACTCGAGGAGGACATTGTTTCGTTACAGCAGTTAAGTCACAACCAACAGTCACATGTATATGTACGATTCTACCAAATCTACATCCGCCCCCCTCAGATGGAGACAGGGGGGCGGAGCACAGCACATCTGACCTTTCATCCAAACAAAATAAGTTTTCACTCTTGTATGAAGCTGAATCACTGAACATGTGCCAAATTGCGTAGGCCTTTGTATTGCCCCAAAATGGCACGTCACTCCCTCTAACTTGAGACACAGCCATAGTCAGATTTGTTTATGATATAATTAACAAAGCATGTATGTTTAAAAAAAAATAAGTCACTACTTTGGCAGAAATACTCACAGCCACACCTGCCAAATCTGGCATGTGCAAATGAGTCATCAGTAGTACTGAATAGTTAGAAATCAGCACTCTGCCATGCTCATTGTTACTCACTGAAAACATCAGTTTCAGTTTCAGTTATACTATCTGTACTGTTGGTTTCATTTCTAAAAAAACTGTTTGACTCATGACAGCTCTTTCTGTGCTAACAAGA
Organism: Neoniphon sammara; assembly: GCA_900302535.1. NCBI lineage: Eukaryota > Metazoa > Chordata > Actinopteri > Holocentriformes > Holocentridae > Neoniphon > Neoniphon sammara. Next base: position 349 of record OMKZ01050531.1, on the reverse strand, counting down.
CTCTCCCTCCCCCTCTCTCTCTCTCTCTCACACACACACACACACACACACACACACAGACACACCCAAACGATTGTCAATGACAAAATTTCTGTCTGCTGCTAAAAATCACTAATTACAAGTAGGGATGCATATCGTTTGGATTTTATCGATACCGATAACAATATCGATACTCTTTATCGATACCAATATTTATTGATACTCTTATTGATATTACTATATGTAATTTGGTGTAAATAAAGAAGTGAAAAGATGTTAAAAGATTGATTTTTTATTACCACTTTTATTACCACAAGAGGGGGTAACACCAGCAACATCTTGTAACATTTCACAGCAGGGAAGTCTTTTC
>OMKZ01050525.1:0-13852 GCA_900302535.1 Neoniphon sammara | reverse complement strand
GCGGCCACCCCCCCCCCCCCCCACCCCCACACACCCACACACGCACACACACACAAACCACCACCACTACCACCGCTCCTGCTGAGGCACTAGGGAGGTGCCCAGTTCATAATTATGGCCTCTTCCTCATACCTTCCTCCCTCTGTCTCCTGCTCTCGGCTTCACCCCTTTGCTTTCTCTCTTCCTCGGATGAGAGGACGAGCTCTCTCCTCCTGTTCTTGTTCACCGCTTCCTCTCTTTCTCCAGAGAGGAGTGGCAGCCTAGGTGGAGTCTTCTCCTCTGATGTTGCTTTGTACTCGGTAAACAGGCTGTCATAGCCTTGCAAACATGGCCACTGATTACTCCAGAACCCTTTCCCAGGGATCTTTATTCCAAGAGAGAAAAAAAGAAGTGTATGTGTCATAAAATGACACAGCTCAGACTGCACTTGCAATATTAGACTCACCATAGCTGCTCCCGATGGAGTTCTGTGTGTAAGTGTGTGTGTTTGTGTGTGTGTGCGTGCCATTGTTGCACTAGTGTTTGTGTGTAAAGATAATGAATCATCTTGGTGCAAGCAGACGCAGTAAAACAAAACGAAAATTGAGCGACAGAGAAACAATGGTTCATAGAGTTTGGTGGGGATCTGTGTTTTGTTCCATCTGTATACAAAATTACATAGGCAATACAAATAATATCAACAGCGTGGGGAAGAAAATGCAGTATGCATTCATTGCACTGATGTTATCACATTTTGTTCCTGTCCAACAGTATATATATTCACACTAGCTACTGTGCAGTCTTTCTTGCTTTGTCAGAAATAGATTACAAGATTGCAATATGTGCCTCCTACTTCCCAATAGGTTAGAGAATGCACCCTGATTACCACATTCAGTAGATACACTTTGGCCATGACTCTGTGGTATGATAGAAGCCTGGGTCTATTTTTCACTCTGAAGCTGAGGAACCATTTGCAATGCCCTCCTTCTCTCTCTATGTCTTATTCTTATGCTCTATTGTATTATCCTAGAATGTACAGTAGCACATTCCTAATGTAGGCAGCCACTAGTGTAGTCTCTCCTTGTTTTAATAGGTGCAAATGTGGCCATTTGAAGTACTAGCACATCTAAAAGTGTCAAAAATGACCTGATAGTCACTCTGTGCATATATTTTAGACAGTGTATTTATTGCTGTAGAGTATGTGTTGTGAACTTGTCAAAACCATCTGTGAAAGCCATCATTACAATGTACTTCACATCACAAGGGTAACAGTACTATATATACACACATATATGTGTGTGTACAATATGTACATAGTACTGTGTTATGTGTATAGCCTTAGAGGAGAGAGAGAATGAGAGTGGGTGTGTGTTTATGCGTGTGGCCCCATGTTTCTCTTGCTAGCTGTGTAACTATATCTTGAACAAAAAGTACACTCCTTAAAAAGTATGTCAGCGTAGTAAATGCGTGTGTTGTCATTGTCCTCCCCAATGTTAGGAGCAGCTGTTACGTGTGAGTAGATGATCATTAGACTAGAAAATGGCCTCTTTCTTTCCTGGAAGTGTACTTGCTCTTGTTGTTTGTGGTAGAGCTCTGGGGACCACTTTGCCATTTCAAATCTATGCCTCTTCTTCTCTGTGTGTCCTCATGAAACAGGGTCTCAGGTATACTTGATTCCATCAGCCTACTCCGGTAGATGTAGGAATAATAGCATTCAATGTGGAAGAAACAGTGAATAGAGCCGCCATGATGCTGACTTCTAATGAAAACAATGGGAAGCATGTCGCAAGAAAGGGGCCAAAATCAAAATAGCATTTCTTAATGGCCTCAAAGATGTGCAACTTCTCAGCTTTTATGCTCAATATTTCCAACTTTGATGGATTCTTTAGCATAGCTCTTGTTCAAATACACTTTCCAATGACCAAGCTGTCCTTAGCAGAGTGTTCACACTGCAAGCAACTTTACTGATGGGTCACAACATTTGCTTTGCCTTTAATGAAGTCGTTTTAATATGTTAACATACACTAACTAACTGGTGAGTGCTAATTAGGTAATAAAAATCCAGAATCCCTTACAAAAACAAAACGAAAAAACAAACAAAAAAAAAAAACAATCAAATTGAGTTTTATCTATTTTGCATTTAAAAGGCTATTATTCTTCATAAAACTCACATTAATAGGGAAAGCAGAAATCATAGCCATTGTCCACTCAGCTCTACAGGAAATTAATGGACTTCCTGTGACTTGTTGATCATGTTGCTCACCGTGTGAATGCATGCGGCATACTGCTACATCAGGGTCAATCAATGTATGATAGTGAATCCAGCTCCCGTTTTCCTTTAAATGAATACTCCAACGTTCTGGACAAAATACCCTTTTTTCTGACTTACCCAGACTGAGACAAGATGGTTGATACCATTTTCACCTCTGTACATCCACTGGTTCAGTTCCTATAGGTAACATTTCATGTTAGCTTAGCATAAAGACTTGAAGACTACAGGAGTCATTAGCCTAGCTCCATCAAAATGAAAAAATAAACCTTACAGCAACTCGAAAGCTGTCTTATTTACACAGTATATATCATGAGTATTTGGAATTCATGTCTTGGAATTTTTTCTAAAAAAAGAGTTGTTTAAGTTAGATGGTAGGAACTATAGATGGTAGGAATTATAACCGCTGAACACGTGTTTGGTGGCTATAGTTCGTACCATCTAAATTCTCCTAAAATGACGTGTTTAAAAAACAACAACAAAAAACAATCAAAGACGCGTACTTGGACATAGAGAGGTGAAAATGGTATCCAACATCTTGTTTCAGTCTGGGTAAGTCATAAAAAGGGTATTTTTCCCAAAACATTGGAGTATTCCTTTAAGTTGTGTTGTATAGACCAGTGATTCTCAACCATAGGGCCGCAGCCCAAGGATGGGCTGCGGGCGCCAATTACTGGGCCGCGAAAAACTTAAAACTTAACTAAACTTAACACTTAAAGTGTTAATATTTAAATGGGCCCCGGGCCACTTTGTAATCGGAAAATTGGGCCCCAAGGTCAAAAAGGTTGAGAACCCCTGGTATAGTCAACAACTGTGCAAGCATTTTGGGGGTTGTAAGATTCATCCAGGTGTTAACACCACAGCAGCCTAAGGGCATGGCCCACTCCAGTGTGCGCAGCATCATAATTGCTTTGCATATGACATGTCTGGCAATCAACCTGCCTTTACATAGTGGGATGCCAACCAATTACTGTCTAGGTAACACCATGCATCCACTCAAAAGCAATTAATCCTTTCCACTCATAGACCAGTTGGATATGCATTTTCATGCTGACTTTAAGTTTTGATTGGCTTTATTATGCTTTTAACACTGCACACATTTAATAGCTGAGTGGGCTGAGTGTTGTTAATCGCAGGTAGAATGGACGCAATAAGATAATTGTAGCACAGAGAGTTAAGGGTTTCCCTAACTATTTCTTGAAGCCATTTCTTTCCATTACCTTGACATGAAAATAGCACAGCTATGATTAAGTGGTTGTATGGTTTGAAAGCAAACATAATAATCAATTGATGAGCACAAACACTCTATTGTTAAATAGTTTGCTTGCTGTAGAGCATTGCTCATGTTATAATCTAATGCATCTGCTAAATTTATTTGTTGAAGTGTGATAATCCTGTCGGTGTGTCCATGCTTGTGTGTGTAGTTTTACTGTCCACATCTATTGTCAATCAGATGTCTGCATGGCCAGTCTCAGAGTAGATTACTGACAGAAGCAGAAGAGATTTACAGGACCTTTTCCCCCCAGGGCACTTCGGCCAGAATCTCCTCTCTGTGTGGATTGACACTCAGATCACTTCTGCGAACTTGAGCCAGGTCAAACAAACTTCAAATACTGATCTCATAAAATGCAGCACTCACTTGAGGGTGACAGAGGGAGCAGGCTAGCTTTTAAATTATGAATGCCTCAGAGTGTCACCTGGTATGTTCCATGGCCATGTGCTGGACAGTATGCTCATCGTAGTAAGACTTGGAAGAGAAAGCCTTTTATGCCCTGAAAAAGATTCGAATGATTTGCTTTAGGTCCATGAATAAGTAGCTAGTTTGCTTAAGTGCTATTTGGTAACAAGAGTTTGTGTCCCTGTGTCTCCATTACTACTGGGCTTCTGTGCTTTTGTTAGCTTTAGGATTCAGTTTCAATCATTTTGCTTCCTTAAAATATAACACTGAAGAGCTTGCATGTGCAGTTTGTGTTGCTGTAATTTGATGTCCATATATAGTGACCCTTGACCCTTCTCTCTCAATATTGTATGTCCTTGCATGTTTACTTTAGAGAATTCTTTTGTTCCACATAATACTAAGAAACAGAGGGCCACTAATTTCCTTCTCAAAGAAAGAAAAAAAAAAGGAACTTTACATTCGCTATGCCTGCAAGTCAACTTTGGGCAGTATAGGTTACCAAAGAAAGGTGAGAACTTTATATAGGGTTGTAGTGAAAACACAGAAAACAAACTATAAAAGAAAAAAAGGAACTTGTCGTCTGCGTTTAGGAGGTTGAGATACTGCCACTCATAATCCATGTAGTGTTCTTTGATGTTTGCCAATATGTTACGAAACATCTTCAGGTAACCATTGGCCTTATAGATGTCCTCTAATGGTAGAACATTGTATGTATTTCAAAATAACAACACAGAGTAGCTTATTGTCTGTCTCATATGGTACTGATATTCCTATTGTTATGTATGTTGTGTCTTTTTGGCACTTTATTGTGTGACCTATGAATACATAGGTTAAATTTCTAATTACTTGGGTAATGTCATATATTTCCGTGTGTTCTATGTGAGGTACTGCTGCCTATGGATATAGATATGTGCCTCCAACAGCTCATGACATCCTTTGATTTCAAAATAGAGTAGATATATAATAGAAATGTTTTAAATTATGTGATATGTATAAAAAAAGATATATATGTGAAATGCATTATTTATTTTGAATGTCATCAATCTTTGAGGCCCTACCTCAGATTTTGTATTTATGTATAGAAATGCAATTGGATTATAGTATCTTTGCCAATAATAATATATCGCTATTATATCATGAAATGTATAACCTATGAATCAATAAATAAATGTCATTGTTTTCTTTGTTTTCATTGGCTTATTTCAAAGACTCGTGTCTTCCTGTCGTCATGTCTCCTGGGGCCACATGGTGGCGCTGTAAACAATAAGGAGCGCAAAATGATCTTCACATACTGAACGCCTTTTCTCTGTCCGCTATTGTTTCTAATTTCAACTTCTACAGTTCAGTCGCTCAATAAGAGAACTCATCGTGTCTTTGTCAAAACATTACATACTGTTTGTTGTTTACTGGGAAATCATGATCAAAGAGCCAGAGATTAGAAAGAGCGGGATGATTTGAATGCTCCTCCAGGCATGTTGTTTTGTTGCACATGCCATATGAGCATGAGCTGTAAGTGTGTTGCTGAACACCAGTCACCGCGGCAGACAAGCTTGCATATTTCATGTCAAACTAATTTGCAATTTTATTTGCATGCAACACACCAGTTAGATCGTGCATATCAGTAAAAGTCCCTCAGCAATGCCAGAAAGCAGACACATGTAGATGTTTTATGGAAAATAACTTGTATGAAGATGTTTTTGGAATTACTGTTTTTCCATTCCATATTACAGTGCTTTCTAGAGTAGATCCAATGAAATAGGAACCATCAAATTCAGATTTTGTCCAATTTATTTTAGCTACAGGACAGTGATAGCTTGTCCAAATGAGGATCCTGATGGAAGAACCTGGAATAAATAAACATGAATGATGCAGCCCCCCCTTGGGCCAATCAGTGACAAGCACACAAGCATGACCAATATGTGTAATTTTGAAAATGCTGGAACAGAGCAATGACACACATCCCAAATGGGTCCCTCCCCACTAGCACTTCACTGAGGGGTGACATTCCTTATTGAGTCACACTCACAGCTGTGGAGGGAACTTCTTGATAAGAAGAAGAGTACACTATAAAAACATGGGTAACTGGCTCTGTCCCAATACCCACACTTGGGGACTTGTGGCTCTTGACAGTCTTCTATACTTATGCCATGTTAACCTCATATGGGAAGCAAGGTATAGGTCGGAAAGGTTCCCATTTCTGCAAAAGGAAGGTTAAGTAAGTGAACAGGAAAGTAAAATTAGTTATCATTACAGTTATAGTCTCTATCAAAAGCTAACACTATTAAACAGTGAATTTAACAAAACATGCTCAGTCGGTTGGTTTGTTAAAAAAGCACACAATAAAAATAGCATTTCATTTGGATTTATTTACATTTAAGAATAATTCCGGTATTTTTGAACCTGGGCCCTATTTTCCCCTCTATTTAGGTCTAAATGATTAATAGGAACGAAAGGTGTTTTAGTGAGAAGTGGGTATCCGTGTGTTTCCATGCAAAAATACTAGAATGCATTTAGGTTGGAAGTCAGGAATAGCAATTCTGAGCACAGTTGAATGCAACATAAATCGAATAGGGCAGAAAATTCCTGCTGCACTGTTCTCTTCGGATTGAAACTTTGAAGCATGCCCCTGACCTCAATCAATGATATCCTAACAGGTGATGGAGAATTTCTGAGAAACTGAAAGGATGCTGGAATTCATTGCATATGCATTTTACATTCCTTAACACATACATTTAAAGATTTACTTTGGCGCATTTGATAAGTATTTGTAATGTGTTGATACATTTTGATCAACCATCTCTGTGTAGGCTAGATACTTCAAACAAGACTATAGACATCATTTCAGTCTGCTGCTGGTCTTTACATGGAGACTGCCCTTTTGGACTACATCAGGCTTCATTACTGATGCTGATGTTTCAACAGGGATGGGCAATAATGTGATATAGTGGTTTATGCATAGGCAAGTCATCAGTGAAATCACCTAGTGTAGACAAACAATTGCACTGTGGGTCCAGGATTCCAATATTAACCTCTTATTGTATATTTCCTCACTGACAATGCCTTACCCCTTGTTCACACCGGACACGGAAGTGCCGCGAAGCGCCTGGAAGCGCCAGCAGTTTCCTTTCGGCGCCCATGTTAACCAATTAGACTGTTCAGACCGGACAAATGGTCAAATCTGCATCCCACACCTGCCAGCCCCTCTGATTTCCCCCTCTTGCTCCCTGTTTCCTGGAGTTTCAGATCCCCTGATTTTCTCCCACAGTTCATTGATGACATTTAAATACATCCCATTTGTCAGTTGTGTTGGATTCACGATTCGCGGCGCTTTCGCGTCTGGTGTGAACAAGGGGTTATGGGGCAGCATTGCTTAGGAGGTAGAGCAGGTCGTCTAGTAATCAGAAAGTTCCTGCTTCGATCCCCAACTCCACCAGAGAGGTGTTGAAGTATCCTTGAGCAAGACAGTGAACCCCTATCTGCTCCCGATGAGCTGGTTGGCACCTTGCATGGCAGCCTCCACCATCAGTGTGTGATTGTGTGTGTGAATGGGTAAATGTGAGGCATACATTATAAAGTGCATTGTAAAGCAGACTGGAAAAAGCGCTATATAAGCAGTCCATTTACCATATGTTCTAGAAAGTACCAACAGTCACCATACAGGACCAAGCAGAGACTGCAAGAGCATTGTAGGGTAACTTTAACATTGTCAGTGAAGACAGTCTATGAGATAATGAGGAAAATATTGGACCTTTTGGACCCATCGTGCAATCATTTGGCTACAAAACACGTGGATTATACTGCTCAAGCTGCTTGGAGAATATTCACAGCTCTTTATGGAGCTGTGAAAAGAACTAACTGTTAAATGGTCAGGGAGATGACAGATTGAACCAAAGGGTTAACTTACACAACTGTGTGTTTGGTGGTACTATGAACATTTTGACTGAAATGGGAGTGAGCAAATATTGACTGGACTTTCATTTTGGGGTGAACTATTCCTTTACAATATAGTGTCATTTACCCTCTGTTACGAGTGCTTAAACCTGAAAGCTGTGTTGAGTAGAGGTAGAGCCATCTGTACTGTCAGTGATAGTGTTCTGCTTCTCTCAACCTGCTAACAAAAGATCAAAGATCTCTGCAGGAGGGAAAAAGAAATAAACTTTGATGTGTTCAAGCACATTTTGTTTCCCCTGCGCAGGTACTGACATTCAAACATTTATCATTCTGACTGCAGCAGCCTTGCCTGCTCTCCGCCCGACAGCCTGTTTGTTTACCTCGCCATCAGTTAAAAGTTCCCTGGCCCCCAGCTTGAAGACACAAGACCAGGCATGCACTTTCCTGCCAGTGCTCAGCTGACAAGGAAATCCTTCATGCTTTATCTCATCACCCTAAAAAGTGAACTGACCTTGAAGAGCGGAAAACTTCACCGGAAGTTCTATTCTGCATAATGAAGTTGATTAATTGAATATTATTTCAAATTTCCCTTTTCATTTAACTGTTACCATGAAAAATGTGAAAGCAGTTGACACTGGTACAGGAGTAATAAAGTTGAAAGTGTCCTTGAACATGTGCTCTCTAAAAATGTCTTCAATTCTGTTGAAACATCAGGTTTTGTGTAGGATTCTTGCAACTTAAAAAAACAATTGTAGAAACATGAAAAAGAGGAAATATACTTAAAGGAATACTCCAACGTTTTGGGCAAAATACCCTTTTTCCCACTTACCCAGACTGAGACAAGATGTTCGATACCATTTTCACCTCTGTACATCCACTGCTTCGGTTCCTATGGGTAGCATTTTGTGAAAACTTGGCATAAAGACTTGGAGTCTACACGAGTCATCAGCCTAGCTTCAAAGTGGAAAAATAAACCTTACAGCAACTCCAAAGCTGTCTTGTTTACACAATGTATCATGTGTATCTTGGAATTTTTTCTAAAAATGAGAGTTGTTTTAGGAGAACTTAAATAGCTGGAACTATAACCACTGAACACATGTATCCTTCCGTCTAGTACAGTGATCCATGCACCGTTGAAGGTATAGTTAGTTGCGGTTTTTGAAAAAATTTCCAAGATGTGTAATCGTGTAATACATATGATACATTGTGTAAATAACACAGCTTTGGAATTGCTGTAGGTTTATTTTTTCACTTTGATAGTTAGGCTAATGACTACTGTAGATTTCGAGTCTTTGTCTCAAGTCTCAAGCTAACATGAAACAATACCCATAGGAACTGAACCTGTGGACGTACAGAGGTGAAAATGGTATCAAACATCTTGTCTTAGTCTGGGTAAGTTGGAAAAAGGGTATTTTGCCAAAAACATTGGAGTACTCCTAAAGGCTTTCCACCCCTCCCTTAACACTGCCTTAGATGCCAGAGCGCCATTTTTTCCTCCTCATAAAATGTATGTGATCAGTAATGAATGCAAAGAGTTGGCAAATGCTATAAAGCAAAAACACACTTTACAGCTTGTGTTCCTTTAATTGCTGTCTCCTTGACTTGAGGGCATTATTCATGAGAAGCACACTGAAAACACTGCTTTAATTTGCACCACACTAACAGGCATTGTAATTAGTATAATCAGTTAAAAGCTTTTACTAAATTCTCACTCATTCTTTTTCAAACCAACCCTTTCTCTCAAAGAGATTTTTTTTACCTGTTAAATGAAACACTATTGACAGTACATGATGGGTTTGTGATTACAGCAGTATTTCCCACAGAGGCCTTTCGCTCTGTTTTTCTCTCTCTCACTCAGATGTCAGGCACAGAAAATTATTCTAAATACACTTTCAAACACTTGCCCGTGATTGCCTCAACTTTTTGGCACTCATTGCAATGTAGTGCACCACCCGTGTGGCATGTATGTAGGTTAAAACAATCCATGAACAGATTTTGCAAGTACTGTCTAAGCAAGGTCTCATCTTTTACTGTGGTAAACAGTGATGAAGACAATGAGAACAATGTAATAACATTCCAAAATATAATAAATGTCCCTGCTATTATGTAGTAACACCTGTAAAAAATTGCCTCATTTTGTAATAAACCTTATCAATGCAAATGAATTATCCCAGCTTTTGTAATAATTTATAATGCGGTGATTGTTACATAATGCAAGGGTTGCACTTTTTTTTTTGAAGAAAATGTAATAATTCATCACATTATGTGATTATGTGAAGTTATTACAAAATGTGGAAAAATGTATTAAATTTTGTATTCAAGGAGTTTACTACAAAATACGGCAAGTTATTACACAATACGAGTGTTATTACATAATAGAAGGAAAACATTACATTTTGGAGAGCTATTACGAAATGTGTTGTTATTACATAGTGCGTTGTTACAGGGTGTGATATAGAACCTGGTTAGGATAAGAGTAAGGCTAGAACAAAATAAATAAAATGTTCTAATAATTTCATAAGTAGAAAGTACTTGGAGAGCGAAAACCTCTACTATCAATTCTCCACCTTGCTGTTATCCCCAAAGACATCATTCCCATGACTTTAATTTAAATACAATCATGCTCACAGTGTATTCAAACAAGTCATACGATATGCATTTCACCCATCAATGTGACTTTCTATCCTACAAAAACAAAACAAAACAAAAAAACATTCAAAATGTTTGTTTCGCAACAGAGCATAACTACTGTTGGCAAGTAAGATTAAGGGCATAACTAAAGAGTACTGGCATATCCTGCAGGTTTAACCTACTTTGAAAGGTATTAATATGTCACCTCCACTCTTCTTTTTCAAGAGGGCTGCTACAATAAAAGACACTGTACTGTACAAAAAGTTGTCATGGCAAAAAAGCTTTTGGCTCCCAACAACTGGCATATTTAGATTTGATGGATGTGCCTGTTGTAACAGCACAACAACCAGCCAACCTTTTCAACCACCCACACACTGGAAAAAAGATTCATATTTGACAAATGATAAACTGCAAATCCACACACCATATACATGCTCACATGTCTGTGTGGCCTTCTGTTGGCCAAACTAAGAGAACTCTAGGAGATTTTTTTTTTTTTTTTTTTTTATGATTGATTGTCATTTTGATTTGTGATACTGCTAACCTCTATATTAATGTGTGTCCTGGGTGTCCACCTAGACAGCAAACTGGACTGGATCAGGAACTCTGCGGCTCTCTACAAAAAAGGCCATAGTAGGTTCTTTTTCATGTGGAGGCTCCGGTCCTTCAACGTCTGCGGCACCATGCTACAGATGTTTTATCCTGGGGCACAAAAAAAAAAAAAAAAAAAAAAAAAAAAAAAAAAAAAAAAAAAAAAAAAAATTAAATAAATAGATAGATAAAAACAGCATTTGAAATGTTTGTATTTTTGTCTGTATGTCTTTAACCCTCTGTATTTCTTTAACCCATCTTAGATATCTTTACATGAATGTTTAGAGGAGAATACCAGTGTTTCAGGGATATAGGAACCATGCTGATAGGACATTTGATTCCTCAGGAAAGTGGAAAAAAAGGTTTCCATAGACTTTTTCATTCATCTTCTTATGCTGCTTGTAATAGTCAATCAGCAAGGCATGCTATATATAATTTTCTTTAGGGAAAACAGACCTAGTCTATCAAATGGTATTCAATAAACCATTCAATAAACTACTGTTTATTTTGAACAACAAAACAATATGCATAAATTAGACTGGTGGCCAATAAAACTATAGCCTATACATCTCTGTAAAAGCTATTAACAACATGCTTGGCTATCTTTACACTACAAAAGCACCATGTAAACAAATGTCTGGCATAAATGTTTTTCACTCTTCTTTCTTGAGTCGCTCTTTATTCATTATTCCATTATTATTATTATTATTATTTGTACCCATTTTCTTGTGTTATATTCTTTTTCTGTTCTCATAATGTTGCTTTTCTTTATTGAAATCAGATTCAGTCTTTTGTAAAGCCCAAGCTATATATAGACTTATGCTATATACAAAATATTTTCTATACATTAGAAGTCTAAACTATGAGAATAGGTTTTGCTATATCATTATTGGAAGTTCTGGGGATAAAAAGGATTGCCTGTGTTTTTTGTTGCAAATCTGTGTCATGGAATGTAACTGCATTTACAAGAAAGTGGTCACTTTGATGGCTACAACCAACTGAATTACTTTGATACTGGATAACCATCTAAACTTGATGATTGATGAGGCATGATGATTGGAAGAAGAAGAAGAAGAAGAAGAAGAAGAAGAAGAAGAAGAAGAAGACAAGACTTTATGATTGTGAGGCAAGATCTCAAATTTATTGGGACACTTGGACACTTGAAGGATGTCTGAGCTATTTTTAGAAAGGGTAATTGAAGCCGTTTTACAAGTGTGTCCTCCTTTTGTAAATTGCATAGTGTGATTCAGGAATTTATATCGACTAAGACTTTTCAAATTACATTTGCAGAGGCCTAGGTCATTTGGAGGGATGACGTTACCAAATTTAAGGTTTTATTATTGGGCATCCAACATTAGGATCTTAAAAAACTGGCTGGAATATGAGGCCTTTGACCTTCCCCATATGTGGTTAGTCATGGAATCAAGATCCACTGCACCTGAGTCACTGAAGGCCTTAGAACATTCTCCTATACTTTCTTCCACTTTTCCCTACTCTACAAATGTTAATGTTATATTATCGTTAAGACTACTCATAGAATCTGGATCCAGTTCTGGTATCATTTTAGCTTACAGTCACCCTCGTTTTGCACCCCAGAATGTTTTTGCATACCTCAACCAGCTTTAAGACAGATTTTCTCTTCCTATCCAACATTTTTTTTCTCAGATATTTGCATGTCCGAAGCTTTGCTTACAATATATTTTTCAGTTTTTCTAATTTACCCAGCGAGACTCCCTTCAGATGTTCTCCTCTCTCCAGTTCCAACCTTGAAAGGTTTAATTTCTTTAATTTACAATCAAATTCACCTTTTAAGTCCTGATTCTTTTGACTCAATAAAATCTGTCTGGGAGGAGGATCTGGGGGCAATAATATCAGAAGAGCTCTGGATGGAGATTTTAAAACATGCTCATAAATCTTCTATCTTTGCTCAACATAGTATTATTCAATGTAAAATTATACACCATACTTATTACACTATGAGTAAAGCTCGATTATCCAAGATTTATAATGGTCTTTTATCAGCATGTGACAAATATCATGGCATAATTTTCATCACCTTACGTGCTAGACAAATGGACCAAATGGAAATCACCAATGCTTCTTTCCCATACACATTGGCCAAAAGACATCCTATATTAACATTTATATTACGCTTTGGGCAAAATACCCTTTTTCCAAGACAAGATGTTCAATACCATTTTCACCTCTGAACGTCCACTGGTTCAGTTCGAGTAGCATTGCATTTTAGCTTAGCGTAAAGACTTGAAGTCTACACAGGCCCGGCACCAGGATGAAGTTACTGAGGGGGCAATTAAAAATTGCGAGGGGGCAAATCTTTTTCATATAGTCCAACACAGATAGCATCATCAGACCATTGATTCGAATAAAGTATTTATTAAGATTTCATGAACTACTAGGCTGAACAACAAAAATCAAAACACCAAAACAGAACGTGGTTCTCTTTCCCTCTCTCGTCGACCGACTTCACCTCCCTGGCCCTGCTTGTCGCTTCTTTCTAAATACAACAGACCAGAGACAAATAGAGTTAGGGTTGAAAGTAGCCTACTATTTACAATACAAGCACAAAAAGTAAGCTGAACCGATGTGTTCTGTCTATCGCTCCTCCGCTCCATTTCAGAACCAGGGACAGACGTGTGTGACATAGAACGGCGATAAACAACTTTTTTTCAAACATAATAACGCGCAACGTCACTGTCCATGGTTCTGAAATGCAAATAACAAGGGATTAAGGTGTTTCATACTCTGCATAACCAATCCCGACCATAACACATTATATGAAGAAGGAGAAGGAG